>APFE030424177.1:0-24281 GCA_000404065.3 Pinus taeda
TTTTTTGAAGTTAATTTTGACCAAGTATTTTTAAAAACTTGAATTTCACAATAATATTTTACATCATAAATTTATTTATGTTTATATAATTTAAAAAAAATAAAAATAAAGTAGCATCTCAAATTACATTGATATGGGCGCCTCTCTCGTTGGTTAATAGACTATGTAGATTCATAAGAGATGCAGTGTGTCTCAGTCTGACAGCCACGTGGACGTAGGACTACCAAACAAATATGTAAGACATAAATGACTGGTATTTAATTAATTCCTTGAAAATACAACAAGGGAAGTCATCATCATGTGATCATAATTGCGTTTCCTCTATTCTTTTATTAATATGGGTCCTTAGGTAACAGGTGGGTCGCAATCTCCGTTCATCAGTTGTGAATAAGAGAAAAAATTTTCAAAAAAATCTATAAAGTAACTAAAAAATAATAGAAAATTTAGTAAGATTATAATAAAATTGATAGAAATTTTGAAAATCTGGGTAGATTTCAAAATTTGAAGTTTTTATAAAGTTGAATCTATTTCTATCATAAAAAACTATCAAATACTGCGACAATTTGATTTTTTTAATTTATTTTTTACTAAATTAAAACATATTTCAACTATTAGACAAAACATTCTGATTTTTTTGAATTTATCTTTTACTGGATTGCAACAAATTTCTATCAGACACTGATCTTTGATTTCTTTGAATTTATTTTTTAAGAGATTGTAACAGATTTCTACCATCAGACAGAACATTCTGATTTTTTTGAATTTATTTTTTACTCGATTGCAACAGATTTCTATCGGACAAAACATTCTGATTTTTTTGAATTTATTTTTTACTGGATTGCGACAGATTTCTACCATCAGACCGAACGAATTTGTGGACACAACACCATGATTAAATAAAGTTATAGCAAACTTTGTTTTGGGTGTTTTTATTTTTTAAATTGGATAATGTTCTGGGTTTATTTAACATGAAAATTGAGATCCAAACATATATTTATCAGTTCTATTTTTCTTTTTTTATGTTTTTTATATAATAGTGGTCTTTAATATGATTTTTTTGAAAAATTTTCTTATTTATTTATTTTATTTAACTCGTTTAAAATTTAGCAGAAATTTATTGAGATCATAAATTTATAGATAAAATTTGCATAATAAACGTGCTTTAGAGTTTTCCAAATCTCTAAATCTATATATACGGTTAGAAAACCAATTTAAATATCAAAAATTAAATTTTCACCTTAAATCTTAAATTTTCTACTTTCTACTGGCTCAAATTTTCTACTTTCTACCGGCTTCCAGCCAATAAATCCACATAGAACTTTACAAAGTGGCATTAAAAACAACTCCATAAATAACTCCGTTTGTTTATAAAAACAGAAGGGCAGATCCATTTCTTCATACAATTCTGCAACTAGCGTTGTCAAAAACCTAGAGAAATACAATGGACGGTATGTCAATGATGCCTACGATGTCACCTCCCACATCGCCTTCGCCACCATCCACACAGATGGCCATGGAACACATGAGGAGCAGCTTTTATTGGGGCAGTGATGTTGAATTCTTTTTTGCGAACTGGCCTTCAGGCCATGTGGTGATGTATATCTTGGCTCTTGTGTTACTTCTTGTCATTTCTGTAATGAATGAGTATCTGTCTAATTACAGAGGTTATCATGGTCGGAATAAAGCTTGGGCAGCTGCTGGATTGGTACAGACCCTATGCCACACGGTCCGTGTTGCCACTGGCTACCTACTTATGTTAGCGGTCATGTCTTACAACCTCGGTGTGTTCGTTGTTGTCATTGTAGGCTCTGCAATTGGTTTCTACATATTTGGTAGACAACGTGCCATTGAAGTAGAATCATACGACTCAGATACTCAAAGCAAACTATGAATGGATTCCGGAAAAATCTGAAAATATCAGAGGGGCGAAAGATCAATTGTCTCCTGAAAGCTGCCAGTTATATTTCTTGCTTTTTCCGTTTGTGGGTATTTTGTAGAAAGTTTAGAGATGTATTTCACAGGTCTGCTTTGGTCTGAAAGGGTTTTATGTAAAACTATTTCTCAATTCTAAGGGTTACCGTGAGTCTAGTCTATAAATTGGTGTTTGCAACACTGAATAGTCTGTAAATTGGTGTTTGCAACACTGCAAAACTTCAAATGAGAAAGTTGAATGTTGTCAGTAAATTGGTGTTTGCAAAACTTCAGATGAGAAAGTTGAATGTTTTTTCAGGAGGAAAAAACACTGGTTTTATATTAGATTATTTCAGATGAGAAAGTTGAATGTTTTTTAACAGAAGGAAAAAACACTGGTTTTATATTAGATTATTTCAGATGAGAAAGTTAAATGTTTTTTCCAGAAGAAAAAAACACTGGTTTTATATTAGATTATGAAATAAAGACTGATAAAATTATTAATTAGAAATTCCATGACATATAAGATTCATAAAGCTATAAATCATCCTATTCTGTATATCCTATTTCACATAGACATTTTCCAAAAAATCTTCTCAAACCATCATTTCAAACCTATTCCAAAGAAGGTAAGTGAGAAAACCGTAATAAGAAAGTGTTTCCAATACATCATCCAAAACCTAAGTGAAAGATCATACATAGAACAATAAAAAATGAAGCAATACTGTGAGAATCTATTATAGCAGCTTGATCCACCCGTCCTCCCTGGTGAAAGTTGAATGGTTTTTTGTCATAATAAAACTTTACAAGTTGAATTCTGTATTCACCAGTGATGATAGTTAATCAATCTAATTCAAATTCTGTTTCATCTCGGGTTCACTGATTGACAGTTAATCAATCTAACTGTGATGCTGGATTTTTTTTTTTTCAATTGAATTAGATCCATCCTGATCTTCCAGGAAAGAAACTGTAAACTTCCAAAAATCAAAACAAATCCAAAGATTTGCTTTGATACTTCCTGGTAAAGCCAATCCAAAGATTTGCTTTGATACTTCCTTGTAAATTAAACTTCCTTTGTAAAAAGTAAACTTCCTAAAATTAGAAAGAGCGGGCTGCGCCTGCAAACTTCCCAAAATGAAAACGAATGAACCAATTAACTTCCAATGAGAACGGATGCGAACAAGATGGGATGGTTAAAGTAATCACAAAATGATGGAAATTAAAAGTAAGTTCCCAAATGAGATGGATGCGCTAAAAAAATCTCAAATATAGTTTTTAATAGGGATTATATGTATATGTATATGTATATGTGGGGTTAATGTAAAGGTAAAAATATGTTTTAGATTAATGTAAAGTGAATATGTTTTGTATAGATGAATTAGCTAGAATAAATATAATTTAACAAATTAAGGTAAAATTGTTAACGATATTTACTTTGAGTTAATTGTTTGGTTAATTATATGGATAGATTTGTTTATTTTAGAATATGATTTTTATAATTGTAATTTAATTATTAATAATTAACAAATGGATGGTAAGGATTTATTTTCCAGATTTTTTTTAGAATATTAATGATTGAGATTTATCTCCAAAAAAGTTGGGATCTTTTTACAAACATCATATGAACTAGTGTTATATGTAGTGACTTATGATATTTTGGACATGTGGTATTTGTTAGGGTCTTATAATTTATAGGATCTCAAGGTATTTGAGTATTATATCTTAGGAATCTTATATTGTAAATACTTGTCAATCTATCAACGATTTTCAAATAAAAGAAAAAATAGAATAAAAAATGAAAAGAGGGTGTAAATAAAAAAAATAAGAAAAACAAAAATATTGAAAAACAATGAAAAATAGAACCCAATGAAAAATAGAATCTTATCAAAAGAAAAACAAAAAAGAGGAATAATATTGTATGTGTTGCAAGTCTAAATGCCACTATTGATAAATAGATTTTTTAATTATTGTTAAATAAAGGTTCTGTGCAACTTGTTCAAAATGCCACAATGACTAGCTAATTGTTTAATCATACAATGTAATCATGGTTAAACATGTTTAAATTTTTGTAAATTAGGTTAGAGAATAAAGATTTGCCAAACAATCTAATTTTGGTAAATTTGATTTTAGGTAGAAAATGACATTGATTCAACTATTTAATTTGAATCAATAGGACAAATAAGTGATAGTTTTACATTATGTATAAAAGAAAATAATGTTGGTTTGCTAGTCTAAGTGCACCCTTTAGAAAAAATAATTTGTTAGTTTAGTTATGGGTAGGTAAATTAGATGGTTTTGTTAATATATGCCTATGTCATTTACATCCTAAGTTTTAATGATATGGTAAAGAGACAAATGGGCACAATGGGATAAAGTGTTTTTTCATGATTTTATTCCTAAACCTTTATCTTAAGTCAAAAACGAAAACGTGAAAGGCACATGATGACAAAGTTTCTCTGTTGTATATGGTTAAAAGACAACGGTGTCAGAGTGTTGGGATCCTCCCCCGCTCATGATCCATGGCCCATATTTTTCTTCACCCCCCCCTCTCCATCTTGCCTTTACTGTCGGGGTGGCTGAGGAAGGGGGGTGGTTCTGAAAATGTTGTTTCCCTGCTAGGCCCCATCCCTTACATGGCACCCTTTCCGCTTTCGCATCCCCCCTGGACAAAACCACTTACCACTCTCTACCCCTCTAAAACCACCGTCCCCTCGCTCGCTTTACCACGTCCCCACCACCATACCTTCGCCTTTCACCTCCCACCATGTTGCCTAGCTGTTAACCAATTAAATGCACTCTTGACAAAGAAATAAACGTTTAGCGTTAATTTCATACTTCACGGGTAACCATTTGAAATTAAGAGTCTCGCGCCATTTCCAAAAGGACTTTGACAACATTGTTTAAAAGCTTTTGAAACTAATGCTTTCCCCCCTTTTCACTGCTTATCCTCTGTAAATTGACAACGTTTATACAACGACCTGTTCTCAAAGTGTTTCCTCGACTAGAACCAGAATGAAACTAACAGTCCTCTGTCTCCTTCACCTAACAATTCGTTTCCTAAATTGTTTCCCAATAACATTTTCTATCAATTTCTTATCTTTCACTAATACAGTCGTGCCTCCCAAAAGAAAAACTAAAGATAAAACTGTTAATCCCTTGATCCCTCCCTCCATACACTTAGATCACATTTCTTTAGCTGATAGGGATTATCGAATTAATGAAGCCTAGTATGATTGTGATTTTTTAGAGTTATATTGTTGGTTGGAAGACAAGCATGCAAATAAAACTAATGAAATTGGGCTCTAGGAGTCCAATCTTCCCCATTACATCTTCCCCCCGACCTTCCAAGCCCCCGAGTTTACCAGAACATGCTAGGCTTGTTATGTCCCTACCCAAAGAGCTATCATGGCCCCATTTGGTGACATTCTCTTTACAATTACTGCCCAGTCCATTGACCAAATGATGCTAGCATCCCCCGTGGAAAATACTGCTCCTTTCTCCTTAGAAGCCCTCACCCAACGTTATCAGAAGCTGGATTTTGCTACCAGAGCCAAAATTTCCGAGATCTTCTTGCCTGAGAATGCTCAGTTACTTAAGAAGAACCCTCCATATCCTTCCTCCATCTTCCTTGATTAAGCTAAAGAAATCATATCCATAATTTCTATATTTTGGGTTATTATTCTGATCAGTGGGTAGATCAGCCCATTTTAGGTTTCCTCTCCATATTTTCCACAAATAGTAAGCCATCCATTGTATTCGATTTCAATCAATTCTTGGTTGACAACATTCATGAACAATTTCTAAAATTTCACATGGAGCAATTGTTTAACTACACCTCTGTTTTAATATATATCTTTCTTTTCTATCAGGCAGATAAGTTCAATTTTGCAATACAAAAGCTTGATGATGCAAGAAATCAACAACCATTGATCTTTTGGACCTCATTGGTCATGAAAGAGCAACAAGATTTCTCTTACAATCAATTTATTGAGGAATTTGTTTACCCAGCCATGAACATCCTTAACAGTTCAATACAACCCAGAATCAATGAAGAAATCAAGAGAATTTTACACCTAACAGATTATGCCAAGACTGGGAATTGGTATTTATACCAAAACTACATAGAGATTAGGATTTATGGTTGTGAATTGGCATCATACAAACTCCCTAAATACCTCCCCATGAGGAATTTTTCCCTGGAGTAGATTAGACAAATGCTAAATTCTGATGACATTCATTTTGTGGTGGCCAAAAAGAAATCACAATTCTGCATAAAGACATAGGTGGACCCATTTCTATGTAATACCAAGATAGTAGGTGAAGAAGCAGACAAAATGCTTAAAGATATGAAGTTCAGCCTGAGTTTTATAGGGTCTTATGACCTTTGTGGCATTATTTCAAAGCTTAGAGTAGAGAATAAAAGTACTTCCTACATCCATACTTCAAGGCCTGAAATAGAGAAGTATGCAAATCAATTGGAATGGATAGAAAACACCTTGCAGGAAGCTGAAGAACAACTCTTTTCTACTTCTAGTTTGCAAACTCCCACTCCCGAGGAGAAATCAAACAAAAGACAGAGGGAGGAAGGATCATCATCATCAATAGGAAGTGAGGCCAAAGAGTTCAGGATCAGTTACGAGAAGAGGAAAAAATTGACTCCTAGGACAGATGTGGACAAAGAGACAGAAGAGCAGGTTTCCATCATAATTACAGACTCGCCACCTGTAAGCAGCAAAGTTGTAACATCTTCTATTGGACCTTCATCATCACAAGGTCAAAAGGAAACTTAGCTAGAGTCATAGAATGTCCAAACAGAGAAGGAAAAGACAGTTTTTGATAGGTATAGGGAGATTAAGCTTAAGAATGAGATTCTTAAAAACAGTACCTATAATCAGTTTTGGAAGTAGACCTCTAGCTCACAGAGAATATTGTTATCAGTTTGACATAGAGCATGGAATATGCAAATGAATTTTCTTGAGGCCCAAATTCCACAGCCAAAAACAACAACAAACTACAAGAGCACTACAATTGAGTTTAGCACCGAAGACATACATCCCATTGATCAAATGGAGATGCATAAGAAAACTGGTGGGATGATATCTTCCACATTAACTAACACTGCTATGTTATTGTCCAAGTTGCAGGTTTCATTTGCCAATGTTTAATATCAGTTGAAAATAGAGAAAGTATCCTCCTTAGCAAAGGATAATAGGATCAAGTCTTTGGAAGACTCGGTGCTAAAGATAGGATATGATCCTAAAAATGTCAATGTTGCAGAGGAGATTATCAAGAAGAAGAATCTAGACATTAGAGCCTTGAGAAAGCAACTTAAGTTGCCAGCCACAAAGGATCCATTAACCAAGGACATTGCAGAAAACGAAGAACATAAGGTATACATGATGAAGCTAATTATAGATAAGAACATACAAATTACACAGATTGAGGCAGAAATGGAGACGATGATAAAGGAGAGATAACAGAGTTAGAACATGGCTATTGTCCCCCTGGATGCCATACCCATTTCTCGTCTTCCAGCAATAGGAATAGCCACTACAATTACTTCTTCCACTCATACTGCAAGTGCTGAACAGGTGACCAAGGCACTAGTGAACATGTCCATCCAGTCCAAATAAATCAAGACTTTGTAGGATCAGCTCAAAGATTTAGCAGTACAAAAGGCCAAAGTCTAAGCTTCTTGTATTACTGAAATGTAGAAATCACAGAGATTGTTGGAGAAGTTGCAGAAGGTAGAAAGGAATACCTCAATTGTTTAGACCTTGGCCCAAGCCAGGGAAACCATCTGGTTGAGTATTCTAGATTCTATGAATGAGATTTGGCTATCTATCCAAATAATATTCGAGTAGAAGGAATTGATAGAAAAAAGCTAAAAGATTGGAGAAATGCCCACAAAAGCCTTTAACATTATCAGATTCCTGAATTCTAAGTCAAAATATGAATTTGAAGAATTAGGAATCAGTGACAAAACTACCACTATTTTAAAAGTCAAGAAAGTTTTGACCAAAAGGAACCTTATTGATGAGTTAGAAGAAAGGTGTGAAACATTGGAGTGTAGGTTTTAACCCCGTACAAAAATTACCTGCATACGAATTCTAAAACACAGAAAATAAACAATGCGAGAGCATAACACATAAAACACATATACACAGAGATTTTCCCCTGGATCCTGAAACCGGGACTACCAGCTTGATGTTTCATTTTGTTCCTTTCAATGTTACAATACATATTTATACATGCCGAAGCATCCAATACCATGGACCAAAAACCATCGCGTCCAAAACCATGGACTGAAAACCATCGCGTCCAAAAACGTGTGCGAAAATCATGCACAAAACCATAGGTGTGTTCGCCCAACCTAACATAGGGTCCATAACCAAAATTTTCCTGGGCACTGCCCCAGACCCCAGTTAACTACGTGGGCTAGTCGTGGAAAGAATATGACACAACCCAACATGGAGCTGGGAGTAAACAGGTTCTGCAACATAATTGTAGCATTCATCCAGAAAGGGCTGCCCAACATTTATGTAATAAATGATAAATTGATCACTTATGAAGACTATGTCTTGAAGCTAAAGGAGATGGCCAAAAGCAGTATCAATTTTAGTGGGATAAAGGACAACATGACAACAAAGGATTTTTTAGAAACCACGTCAAATCATTTCTATATACAAAATGAGGTAAAACACATTTTTACAATGAAACCTACTTTTGACAAATACACTGAGTTCGATGAAATTTACCAGAGGGTAATTAAATTAACCATACCAGATGAAAAGAGATGGGAAGAGCTTTGTGATTTACTAGATTGAAGAGTAATTCGGGTGCAGTAAGACAACAACCAACACATAAGCCAACACAACAGTCAGCACATCAACACAACATAGTTTCAGGTTAACTCAACAATCGAATCCACCAAAACAGAGCCACCTTTGTTTCCAACCATCTATGTGGTCTATTTTTCTACCAAAGATAAATCTTATTGTTTGTAATTAGGCTAATAATACGCTGTTGGTTTGACAACAATTTTGTAAATGATTTTGTCATTATTAGTATAAATACTTCACTATCTGAAGTATTAAGGGTTGATTTCTGAATGTAATTTCTTCTACATATTGTAATTTTCAAAGTACTGAGCATCAATAATACAAGGACCTTTCACAGGATTCATGTGGTGTACCAAATGGTGATGTGCCTCTTGTGTTTATTTGTTTAAACATTGTTTTTATTTCTCTGTTATTTTGAAAATCTCAATTATTTAACAGAAACTGTAATGAATAAGATTTTTTATTTAGAGTACCCTATTCTGGTTGTTAATAATTTTCATATTTTCTACTGAAGTCAAATTAAGGAATTCTTAGTTTCTCCTTAATTTCTACGGAACCTTACACTTTTGCTCTTTCACCATCCATTTAAATTTCTGAAAAGATCCAAATAGTGCAACCTAGATTGCCTTGTGAGAACTCCTCTAAAAATTTGATGCAAAATACAGTTTAATTTATAGACTTCATATCCCCATGGAATTATGACACTTAAATCAACCAAACCAATCTAATCAAAACAAACAGTACAGTCATAGCTAGCCTAAAATTTAGATGAAACAAAGCTAAATTAAACAGAGAGATCCCTCTCTAAAGCTGGCAGTGCTAGATCCCAACTTCCAAAGTGGTTTTGATGTTGTCTTATGTGTTTACTCCCTCAACTTCAAAAATATAGAACGACAACATAGTGGGGACCATACTAGGGAACAATACTCTTTAGATTAAAAAATCATTATTCCCTAGTATTTAATCAGTATTTCATTTAAACAAAAATTGTTATATCATCATGAAATATCTGATCTAAGGTTGTTATCTTGTATATATTTGAGTGTGTTGTAATTTTGATTTTATTAGTTGTGTGATGAATTTTTATAGACCTGGCTCCCAAAAGAATTTTCACTAGAGCCCACCCTGATCCCAACCCTACTGAATTTGTAGATAATCCAAAGAAGTTGGTGAGAAAGAAAATTTTTACAGAGAGTCAAGGTATTAATAGTCCTTTGTCTAGGTTCAATTCTCTTCCTGAGAATAATCTTGTGTCAAGGTATAATTCTCTTCCAGAGAAATTTGAAACTATTCAAGATATAGAGTTTGATTTGCCTTTCCAGCATAGAACACATATTTCATTAAAATTGGAAATTTTTTATTACAAGGAAATCACTAGAATTGAGGTTTTTGGTTATTTTGAAATTATAGATCCATTACTGAATTCCAAATTTAATGAAATATGTGTTATAGTTTGTTTAAATCAAAATGTAAGAGTTTTGTAGATCAAACTATCATTGACAAAACCATATTGCAGCCATATATAACACAAACCCAACCTTTTGAAATGGATCTTGATCTTGAATCCCTACAACAATTTCATAAATTACAAGATCTAGTTTCTGTTTTGAACCAAGCCATTGATGAAGCTTATATTCAACAATCTATTGAATTTTCAGCTTTAATCGTTGCAACAACTTCTTTTTCCAACCAATCTTCCAAGTTCGTTAATCTACAACCCCCTAGTCCTACTCTTTCCATAGTCTCTACTTCCTCATATATAATATCTCAGATTGTTATTCTTACTACCTTTGTAGTTATCACAACTACACCTATCACAGGTCCATTTTCCAATCAATCTAACAAACCAGCTATGGCAGATAGGTATGCACCTTGTTGCTACTAGGCTAGCTAAATGATATGCCTGGAGATTACCAATCCAAAATTCCGACCTTTGATAACACTGGTTCTCAGACTGCTCAAAAACATGTGGATAGAATGAATAATGTGTTTGACCTTCAAGAAGTAGATGAAGCTGATTTAAAAATGATATTGTTTACTCAAATTTTAGGAGGTGATGTCAAAAAATGGTTTAGGGTTTTACCTGCAGGAAGTGTAACTAACATTGATGCATTCCATCAAACTTACTTAGCCAGATGGGACATCAAGAAAAATTTGCTTCAACTCCTAAATGAATATAAAAGGCTAAAAAGAAATCCAAATGAAACTATGGAAGAATCTGTGAATGGTTTAATACTATTTATAATGACATTCCTACAGACATCAAGCCCTCCCTTGGCCTAGCTTTAATTTATTTTCCTAATGGTTTTGATGCATACATGGAATATCAAATTAGAGAGAGGGACCCAACAACGTTGGAAGAAATGCAAGCAAATGCTATAAAAGTTGAAGCTAACATCTTAGCCAAGAAGGCCAAATTAAAATCTGAACTTAGGGTTACCATAAAAGAAGATCTTTCCACTTCTGCCTCTGATCCCAAAATTGATAACCTAGTGAGGGCAGTGAAAAAGATTATGCAGAGAGTAAACATAAATGATCAAGCTCAAATAAGAGAGAACCAAAATTCTCCTCAAAATAGAAACCAAAACTTTAGAAGGAATGTTCCCCAAATCAAACAATGAGAACAAAAGGGTCCAGACTAGCAGTTTTAGCCTCATTTTCAAGAAAATTACACTGATGATGACGGTAATGTTATTGAAGATTTGCATGATAATCAAATAAATCTGATGGGAATAAATGATGATGAAATATTTTTTCTCACTCAAGAGGGGCAAGAACTTTTTCTCCTAGCTCAAACTGAACTAGAATCTGAAGAATCAGATGAATATAAACAAGGTTTTGAAAATTCCATCATGGAGGTCCATAGGCAATATAACCTTAGGAGCAAAAAGAATTCAGACACTCCCAACACCAAAAACTTTGATAATCTTGCTAAAAAATCCTCTGAAATTGATCCTAGGAAAACCATAGATAGTCTTCCTAAGAAAACTGTGGACAATTTTGGTAAGAAGAAAGTAGAAATTCCTATCAAAAAGATAGTTGATAGTGTTTCTAAAACTACTCAAATGGATATCCCAACCACTAGTCAATGAAAAGAGCCTATATCAAAAGAAATTACAGATCAATCTGAACTTCCCAACCTAATTAAGATTCAAACATCATTGAACATTGAGAATGAATTAAAAAAATTGAAAATTCCTATTCCTCTAATAGAGTTAATGAAAAAAAACATGTACAAACCCTAAATGATGAAAGCTCTAAATATAGGGGAAAACACAGACTCTGTAAATCTGAATGATGACCAACCTGAACTCTTATTTGGACCGGAAGTTGAGGGCAAACCATATGAAGGAGGAGTTCCTCCATTCTATGTTAGCCTAAATATTCATGACAAGATTCTCCATAATGCTATGTTGGATTCAGGTGCCTCCCACAATTTAATGCCTAAAGTTGTTATGGAGAAATTAGGACTTGACATTACTAGACCTTATAAAGACTTGTACTCCTTTGATTCCAACAGAGTACGATTCCTAGGTCTCATCAAAGACCTATGTGTTACTTTAGCTCAGATCCCTGCAAAAAGTCTAGTAATGGACAAGCAGTTGCAGATATTCCCCCTAAGTATGGCATGTTGTTGTCATGCTCATGGGGAGAAAAATTACAAGGTACCCTACAGATGGATATGACCTTTGCCGCCATACTAGTTTTTGTGCAGCAAAGAATATTATATAGGGAAACTTTTATGAAATTCATGGTGAGTAGTAAAGACAAGCCTCACAGCTATCAACATTCAGGCGATCAATGCTAAAACTAAAAGTTCTAAAGCAAACCCAAACCAAACACAAACAATAGAACCAAATACTCCTCCTGAACCTCTTTGGAACATGAGATTTGATGACTCTTGTAGAGAAGACAGTTCTGGAGCAGGAATATGGGTGGTAAACACAAAAAACAATCATGCTGAGGGTCACTCATACAAGCTCAATTTTCAATGTACCAATAACACAACAGAGTATGAAGCCCTTATATTAGGATTGCAATTGCTAAAACAATTAGGTTCCAAGAGAATCTCCATTCAAGGAGATGCTGAGTTAATTATAAAACAAATTAAAGGAGAGTATTCAACTAAACACCCTAGAAGGAGAGCATACAAAAATGTTGTGCTTGATTTTCTAGAGAGATTTCTTGATTATGATCTTTCTGCAATTCTTAGAAAACAAAATATCATTCCAAATAATCTCACTTTTTCAGCTAGATCATGCAAAATTCCTTACCTTAATCAAGAATATACACTGGAAGTTAAACATCGACCGACTATAACAGATAATATGAGGTATTGGTAGGTGTTTCATAGTGATAAACAAATTGAAAGTTTCTGCAATCTAAAGATGAATTTCAAGATGATAATATTGATTCGGAATGTGAAGTAGAAAATGAAATAGTTGTACATTATAATCTAGAAAGGCAGTTAGAAAACTCAGATGTAAATACACCCATAGATAAAGTTGTAAATAAATTAGAATTTCTTGAAATAGACCCATAAAAAGAAGAGTTTGAAACACTTCAGCTAAAAGATAATGTTTTACCTAGAGGTATAGCTCCATTGGAAGAATTATTTGATTTCAAAGATGTGGCTAAAAAGCCTAAGATTGAGCTCATAGGAACAGTAGTAGAAGACTGTAACATAGGCACTAAAAAAGACCCAAAAATCATAAAACTGTCTAAATCACTCCCAGCTATTGAAAAACAAAAATACATTGCTTTATTCAAGGAGTTCAATGTTGTTGTTTCCTCGAGCTATGAAGATATTAAAACATATGATACAGGGATTATACAACACAAGATTCCAATGAAAGAGGATCAGAAACCATTTAAACAAAAGCTTCGAAGAATAAATCTAGTTCTGATGCCTTTAATTGAGAAGGAAATTAAATGAATGTATGGCTCTAAAATCATAGTTCCTCTTAGGTACTGTAAATGGGTTTCCAATATTGTGCCAACTAGGAAGAAAATAGGTGAAATCAAATTGTGCATAGGTTTTAGAAACCTTAACAAAGTTTCCCTAAAGGACAACTACCCTTTACCAAAAATGGATCATATTCTACAGAAGGTAGTTGAGTTAGCTAGGATTTCTTTATTAGATGGTTTCTTAGGTTATAATCAAGTTTTAGTTCACCCAGATGATCAAGATAAAACAAACTTTACTACTCCATGGGGTACCTTCATGTATGTGAAGATTCCTTTTGGGTTAATGAATTTTGGAGCTACATTTCAAAGAGCAATGGATATTTATTTTGCCGATGAAATTGGAAGATTTATTATGATCTATCTAGATGACATCACGGTTTATTCTAAAACTGATCAAGAACACATTTCACATCTGAGAAGAGTATTTGAGAAATGCAGAAGGTTTGGGATTTCACTAAACCCTAAGAAAACACTGTTTGGCCTTCAAGAGGGAAAACTTCTTTGTCATATCATATTTAAGGAAGGTATTGAAATTGATCCCAAAAGGATTGAAGCTATTCTGAAAATTAATCATCCAAGAAACATTAAGGAACTTCAATCATTTATTGGTAGAATAAAATTCCTAAGAATATTTATCCCTAACCTTACAGAACTTCTTAGAAACATAACAAACATGCTAAAAAGAGATTCATAAATCAGATGGAAGATTGAAGTTAGGCAATCATTTGATCAAGTTAAATAAGCATTAATAAAAACACCAGTCCTTATCAGTCCAGATTTTATTAAGGATTTTTTCATTTTTTCATTTGCTTCTGAACATACTATTGCAACTGTCCTTTTACAGAAAAATGATGATGGATATGAACAACCCATTTCTTTCTTCAGCAAGGCTTTAAGGGATGCTACACTCAAATATAATATAATGGAAAAATAGGCCTTTGCATTGATAAAAGCAAATAAAGATTTCAGAGTGTATATTCTCCATTCTCACATAATTTCTTATGTACCAAATGTTGTTGTTAAGGATATTTTAACACAAAATGGACCAGATGGAAAAAGAGGCAAATGGATTGCCATAATTCTTGAGTATGACATGGAAATCAAGCCAGCCAAGCTTATTAAAGGACAAGGATTAACCAAATTGATGGTTGAATCTAACTTTAATGCATTGGATATCAACTTTGTAGCTGCATTAGATGATCAAGAGGAACATATGACTCCAAAATTAGAGGCTTTTATGACCTCACCCTTGCGTGCAAACCTCATTTTTGTTTTATTCAATTCAAATGCTCCTCCTGGTTTAACTAAGTCAAAGGCTAGATTTCTAAAGTTAAAAGCATTAAAATTTTGCATCATAGATAATGTTTTATATTGGAAAGATGCTGGTGGTATTCTACTAAACTCTCTGTTGAAAGATGGTGCAGAAAGAACAATGCAGGAATTTCATGAAGGTGATTGTGGTGGCCATCTATACTGGAAAAGCACTGTTAACAAGATCCTTAGAGCTAGTTTTTACTCGCCTACATTTTTCCCAGATGTTCATAAGAAGGTAACCTCTTGCCATAAATGCCAAATATTTGAGGGGAAAAGAAAGCTATTTCCTTTACTGTTGAAACCCATATATGTTAAAAGTCCTTTCCAACAATAGGGATTGGATTTCATTAGGGAAATCTACCCACCATCCTCTGCCCAACATAAATGGATTTTCACTGCTACTGACTGCTTCACCAAATGGATTGAGGAAACTCCTTCCAGACTAGCCACAGATGTTGTTATCATCAAATTCTTAGAAACCAATATCCCATCTAGATTTGGTTGTTTAAATAAGCTCATTATAGACAATGTTGTGGCTTTTAGATATAAGAAAATGATACATTTCTATAGCAAATACCATATTATTTTGGGACATTCAAATGCTTATTATCCATAGGGTAATGGGTTGGCTGACTCTTCAAATAGGAATCTAGTAAACATTATTAAGAAGCTGTTAGAAGAGAACAAAAAGTCATGGCACAACAAGTTGATAAATGCACTTTGGGTTGATAGGCTCACAACCAAGAAATCAATTGGCATGTCACCATACTAATTGGTTTATGGAATGGATGTTTTTTTTTTCCATCATATTTGGGAGTTCTAGTCATGAAGATAATTAAGGAATTGCAGGTTGAGCCAAATTACATCCAAATGAGAATTGATCATACAATCCAATTGCAACAATCTAGGGAAGAAGTATATAATAAGGCAAAAGTCATCTAGGAGAATATTAAAAAGGCTTTTGAGAGAAGAACTAAAGTAGATGATTACACTTTGGTGATAGAGTTTTAAAGTGGGATTCTAAAAGAGAGGACAAAGGGAAGCATGGAAAATTTCACAGTCTGTGGATTAGACTTTATGTCATTTATGCTTTTAGAGGACAAAATGCATTTTTTCTCAAACATCTAGATGGGACAAAAATTCCTGGTGGACTTGTGAATGGGAGAATGTTGAAACACTATTTCTCTAAGCAATAGAGATTTTTCTAGCATTAATCATTGTAAATATCATTGTCTTTATTATTTTGATTGGGTGACCTATTAATAGAAGTTGAAGCTCACAGAGAAGGCCCTAAGGTCCCATTGAATGTTACCATAAGTACTACAAAAAAAAGGGATGAGAGGTGGATATTGCTGAAACAGAACACTCAGGGCTATTTATCAAATGTTCTTGGCACCTCACAGGGAGAGTGCCTTCCGCAGCTGGAGCCCTAGTTGGAGCCACTATTAGGGTCCTATAATTTATAAGATCTCAAGGTATTTGTGTATTGTATCTCAGGAATCTTATATTGTAAATACTTGTCAATGTGCTAATGATTTTCAAATAAAATAAAAAATAGAATAAAAAATGAAAATAGGGTACAAACAAGAAAAAGAGGAAAAAGTATTGAAAAAGAATGAAAAATAGAACCCTATCAGAAGTTAAAAAAGAATAAGAATAATACTAAAAGTGTTGCAAGTCTAAATGCCACTATTGATAGAGAGGTTTTTTCATTATTTTTAAATAAAGGTTGTGTGCAGCTTGTGCAAAATGCCACAATGAATAGCTAATTGTTTAATCATATAGTGTAATCATGGTTAAATATGTTTAAATTTATGTAAATTAAGTTAGAGAATAAAGATTTGCCAAATAGTCTAATCTTACTAAATTAGTAGTTAGGTAGAAAATGACATTGATTCAATTGTTTAGTCTAAATCAATAGGAGAAATAAGTGATAGGTTAGATAGTTTTTCATTATGTATAAAAGAAAATAATGTGGGTTTGCTAGTCTAAGTGCACCCTTTAGAAAAAATAAAATGTTAGTTTAGGTATGGGTAGGTAAATTAGATGGTTTTGTTAATATATGCCTATTCCATTTATATCTCAAGTTTTAATGATATGGTAAAAAGACAAATGGGTGCAGTGGAATAAAGTGATTTTTCATGATCTTATTCCTAAACCTTTATCCTAAGTCAAAAAGGAAAAATGTGAAATGCACATGGCAACAAAGTTTCTCTACCATATATGGTTAAAAGATAGTGGTGTTAGAGTGTTAGGATCCTCTCTCGCTCATGATCCATGACCCATATTTTTCTTCAGGCCCCCCTCTCTATCCTTCCTTTACTACTCGGGGAGGGTCTGAAAAGGTTGTTTCCCCAATGGGCCCCATCCCCTACGTGGCACCGTCTCTGCCTTTCGCACCTCCCAGGCCAAAACCACTTACCACTCTCTACCCCCTCCGAAACCAACATCCCCTCGCCCACTTTACCATGTCCCCACCATGATACCTCCACTTCTCACCTCCTACCATGTTGCCTAGCCGTTAACCAATTAAATGCACTCCTGGAGAAGAATTAACTATTCAACATTAATTTCATACTTCCTGGGTAACCGTTCAAAATTAATGGTCCCACACCATTTCCAACGAGAATTACACAACATTGTTTAAAAGATTTTGAAACCAACACTTTCCTCCATTTTCACTGCTTTTCATCTGTAAATTGGCAACTTTTATACAATGAACTGTTCTCAAAGTGTTTCCTCGACCAGAACCAAATCAAAACTAATAGTCCTATGTCTCCTTCACCTGACAATTCGTTACCCAAATTGTTTCCTTGTAAGGTCTTTAGTCAATTTCTTATCTTTCACTAATATAGTCATGCCTCCCAAAAGAAAAACTCAAGATAAAACTGTTAATCCATTGATCCCTCCCTCCATAGATTTAGATCACATCCATTTAGCCGATAGGGATTATCAAATTAATGAAAACCAATGTGACAGTGATTTTTTAGAGTTATATTGTTGGTTGGAAGACAAGAATGCAGTTAAAAAAGATGAAATTGGACTTTGGGAGTCTAATCTTCTCGATGACATCTTCCCCCTAACCTTCCAAGCCCCTGCGTTTACCAGAAAATGTTAGGACTATTATGTCCCTTCCCAGAGATCTATCATGGCCCCATTCGGTGACATTCTCTTTACAATTATTACCTAGTCCATTAACCAAATGATGCTAGCATCCCCTATGGAAAATACTGCTCCTTTTTCCTTAGAAGCCCTCACCCAGCTTTATCAAAAGCTGGATTTCACTACCAGAGCCAAAATTTTCGAGATCTTCTTGTCTGAGAATGCCCAGTTACCTAAGAAGAACCCTCCCTATCCTTCCTCCATCTTTCTTGATCACGCCAAGTAAATCATATCCATAATTTCCGATATTTTGGTTTATTATTATGATTAGTGGGTAGATAAGCCTATTTCAGGTTCCTCTCCTTATTTTCTATAGATAGTAAGCCATCCATTGTATTCAATTTTAGTCAATTCTTGACCGACAACATCCATGAGAAATTTCTAAAATTTCCCACGGAGCAGGTGTTTAATTACACCTATGTTTTAATCTATATGTTCCTTTACTATTAGGCAGATAAGTCTAATTTTGCAATGTCAAAGCTTGATGATGTAGGAAAGCAGTAGCCAATAATCGTTTGGACCTCATTGGTCATGAAAGAGTAACATGAGTTCTCTTACAAGTAGTTTATTGAGGAATTTTTTCACCTAGACATGAACATCCTTAACAATTCAATACATCCCAGAATCAATGAAGGATTCATGAGAATTTTACACCTAACAGATCAGGCCAAGATTGGGGATTGGTATTTATACCAAAACTACACAGATATTAGGGTTTATGGTTGTGAATTGGCACCATACAAACTCCCTAAATACCTCCCAATGAGGATTTTTTCCCTAGAGTAGATTAGACAAATGTTAAATTCTGATGACATTCATCTTTTGGTGGCCAAAAGGAAATCACAATTATAAATACATAGTTGGGCCCATTTGTATGTAATACTAGGACAACAGGTGAAGAAGCAGACAAAATTCTTAAAGATATGAAGTTCAGCCTGAGTTTTACATGGTCTTATGACCCTTGTGGTATTATTTCAAAGCTCAGAGTAGAGAATAAAAGTACTCCCTACATCCATAATTCAAGGCCTGAAATAGAGAAGTATGCAAATCAATTGGAATGGACATAAAACACCTTTCCTGAAGCTAAAGGACAACTCTTTTCTACTTCCACTTTGTAGATTCTCACTCCTGACGAGAAATCAAGCAAAAGAAAGAGGGAGGAACGATCATCATCAACAACAGGAAGTGAGGCCAAAGAGTTCAGGATCAGTTATAGGAAGAGGATAAAATTAACTCCTAAGACAGATGTGGACAAAGAGATAGAAGAGAAGGTTGCCATCATAATTATAGATTCACCACCTGCAAGCAAAAGAATTGTAACATCTTCTACTGGACCTTCATCATCACAAGGTCAAAAGGAAACTGAGCTAGAGGCACAGAATGTCCGAACATAGAAGGAAAAGACAATTTTTGATAGGTACAAGAAGATTAATCTTAAGAATGAGATTCTTAAAAACAATACTTATAATCAGGTTTGGAAGCATACCTCTAGCTCAAATAGCATATTTTTATCAATGTTTGAAACAGAACATGGAAAGATGTAGATGGCCTTTCTTGAGGCCCAAATTCCATAGTAAAAAATAACAGGAGAATACAAGACCACTACATTTGAGTTCAGTACCAAAGACATACATCCCATTGATCAAATGGAAATGCATAAGAAAACTGGTGAGATGATATCTTCCACATTAACTAACACTGCTATGTCATTGTCCAAGTTGCAAGTTTCATTTTCCAATGTTTAGTCTCAGTTGAAAATGGAGAAAGTATCCTCCTTAGCACAGGATAATAGGATCAAGTATTTGGAAGACTTGGTGCTAAATATAGGATATGATCCTAAAGATGTCAATGTTGTAGAGGAGATTATCAAGAAGAATAATTTGGACATTGCAGCCTTGAGAAAGCAGATTAAGTTTCCAGCCACAGAGGGTCCATTAACCAAGGACGTTGAAGAAAAAGAAGCACCAAAAGGTAGACATGATGAAGTTAATTATATAGCAGAACATACATATTAGATAGCTGGAGGTAGAAATGGAGAAGACGATAAAGGAGAAAGAACAAAGTCAGAAGATGGCTATTGTCCCCCTCAATGTCATACCCATTTCTCATCTTCTAGCAACAAGAACACCACTATAGCTACTTCTTCCTCTCATACTGCAAGTGCTGAACAGGTGACCAAGGCACTGGAGAACATGTCCATCCACTCAAAAGAGATCAAGAGTTTGCAGGATTAACTCAAAGCTTTAGAAGTACAAAAGGCCAAAGTTGAAGCTTCTTAGATTACTAAAATGTAGAAATCACAGAGAATTTTGGAGAAGTTGCAAAATGTAGAAAGGGATACCTCAATTGGTCAGACCTTGGCCTAAGCCAAGGAAACCATGTAGTTGAGTATTCTAGATTCTATGAATGAGATTTGGCCATATATCCAAATCATCTTTGAGAAGAAGGAATTGATAGAAAAACCTACAGAAACCATTGTTCAGGGAAGGGAAAATCTTGGAGAAATGCCCATAGAAGCCTCCAAAAGAAAGTTTTGACCAAAAGGAACCTTACTGATTAGTTAGAAGAAAGGTGTGAAACATTGGAGTTGGGAGTAAACAAGTTCTGCAACAGGATTGAAGCATTGATCCATAAAGGGATACCCATCATTTATGTAATAAATGATAAATTGATCAGTGAGGAAGACTGGGTCCTGAAGATGAAGGAAATGAACAAAAGCAGTATCAAGCTCAGTGGGATAAAGGGCAACATGACAACAAGGGAATTTTTAGAAACTGTGTCAAATGATTTCTACATACAGAATTAGGTAAAACATGTTTTTATAGTGAAACCTACTTTTGCCAAATACACATAGGTCGATGAAATTTACCTAAGGGTAATTAAATTGGCCATACCAGATGAAAAGAGATGGGAAGAGCTTTGTGATTTACTATATTGAAGAGTAATTTAGGTGTAGTAAGACAATGACCAATACATTAGCTAGCACAACAGTCGGCACATCAACACATCATAGTTTTAGGTTGACTCAGCAACCGAATCCACCAAAATAGATCCGCCTTTCTTTCTAGCTGTCTACATGGCGTATTTTTCTGCCAGAGATAAATGTTATTGTTTGTAATTAGGCTAACAATACATTGTCAGTTTGACAACGATTTTGTAAATGATTTTGTAATTATTAGTATAAATACTTCATTGTTTGAAGTATTAAGGGTTGATTTATGAATGTAATTTCTTCTGCATATTGTAATTTTCAAAGTACTAGAGCATCAATAATACAAGTACCTTTCACAAGATGCATGTGGTGTACCAAATGGTGATTTGTCTCTTCTGTTTATTTGTTTAAACATTGTTTTTATTTCTCTGTTATTCTGAAAATCTCAATTATTTAATAGAAACTGTGATGAATAGGATTTGCTATTTAAAGCACCCTATTCTAGCTATTAATAATTTTCATGTTTTCCGCTAAAGTCAAATTAAGGAATTCTTAATTACCCCTTAATTTCTACCGAACCTTACACTCATGCTCTTTCACCATCCATTTAAATTTATGAAAATATCCAAATAGTGCAACCTAGCTTGCCCTGTGAGAACTCCTTTAAAATTTTGATACCAAATCTAGTTCAATTTATAGACTCCATAGCCCAATGGAATTATAACACTTAAATCAACCAAATGAATCAAATCAAAACAAACAATACAATAATAACTAGCCTAAAATTTACATGAAAAAAAGCTAAATTAAACAAAGAGGTCCCTCTCTGAAGCTGGCAGGGTTAGATTTTAGCCTCCAAAGTCGTTTTGATGTTGTCCTATGTGTTTACTCCCTCAACCTCAAAAATACAGAATTGAGAACCCATGGTTTGGCCCATGACAATTTAATAAAGCTTAATTATAGATTAAGAATCTTCATGGTAAAATGGAAGTAAATATCCATAATTAAGAATCATGTTCCATGTTTTTTCTTTAAATGTATATATGTTTAACTTATATATTGACTCTTTTTATAATTAAATAGGGAGGTGAGATTATGATTAAATAAGTATTTTGATGTTTATTATGGCTTGATGCCTATACGTGTTTACTAGTCAATTAATTTATATGGCTACATCAATCTATGATAAAGATAAAAACACTTACTTCAAGATACATCTCATATTTTCTGTTTTTTTGTGAGACTGATCGAGAGGGCATTTGAGCATTGAATCTCATGCTTTACATCATACTTGACAATGACCAATTGAATGTGGGCAAGATACATGTAATATTATTAAAATTTAAAAATTCATAAAAAATAAGTTAAATTATAACTTTATTTTATATATTATTAGTTGTAAAAAAATTAATATTTAAGTTAAACTTATATGCAATACAAAAATAAACAATTTTTTTAACTCTGGAGAGTCACCATACTTCATTATGGAGATACTTAATTTCTTTGTTACAATACTATGGGCCAATAACATGGCTTATCAATACCATATGCCCAAAAAGTCACAACTTATTTCATCTCACACTTGTTCATAAGACATTTTTAAATTAGTCAATGTAATTAAAGGGGAAAAATAGTATAACTACTTTGGAAATAAATAGTAGTATTTGTGCATACAATTAAGAAAATTTTAAAATATTTTGTGGAGATTAAATCCCTACTATTAATAAATATTGTTTATTAAACTAAATTTCTAGAAGTCCTATTCCAAAATAGACACACTCATCCACACAATTATTATATATATATAAAGTGGATATCTTGTATTATATTATATCAAAAAGATACATCAATAAAATATGTGAGTAATTTTAATGGTTTGATACAGGGAAACCATACAAGTAAGGTAGCTTTAGTTTCTTAGTTATATCATAAAAGATCTTCTACTTAGTATGTAATATAGCAACAATATTTAGTATGTATGTATATGTAAACATAGTAAATATACTAAAATAAATAATGATTAATCGAAATTTAAAACATTTATTATAATAAATTTATTAAAAAGATATAATTAAATATTTTAAAAATATTTAATCATATAAATTATTAAAAAAAATAATGATGATAATACATGAAGATGATGTGATATTACTTTTAATAATTAAATGATATAAAAATATAAGTTAAATATTTAAACAAAAATATTATTAAAATAAAACATATGATTTTTGGATGAGTAATGATGATTTATATTTAATTTACTATATTTTAATATTTTGATAGTTAATTAGAATTAGAATTTAATATTTATCTAATTTTAAAAGAATTAATGTAATTTTTATAAAAGTAATTATTTTTTTTCCACACATATTAGTTTTTGGTTATATAAATGTGCATGAAATCATAATTGGTTATGGTTGATATTATTATTAATCAAATCAAATTTGGGAATACAATTTTTAATAAAATTACTATGCTTTATTAATTGAAATGCATTTTTAAATGTATAAATGCATTCAAAGTCTTGGAAGATTCAAGGCACAATTTAAATCTACACTTCTAAAAAAATTTGTTTATTTTTGTAAAGTTTAAAGAGTAGGTACCTCTATCCACATGACTTTTTGTTAAGACATAAATTATGAGTATATTTGACTTATACACTATTAAACATACTTTTAATTTACCTAAATTACTTCAACAATTCATTATGATAAAAAACCAAACTTCACATTTGAAAACACCCTAAATAAAAATATATATATTTAATTAACTTATAGATAAAATTCCCGTCCCACTATATTTTTTAAGTTAATTTGACAAGTATTTTTAAAAATTTTAATTTAACTAATATTTTACATCATAAATTTATTTATTTTTATATAATTAGAATAAAAATAAAAATAAAGTAACATGTCAAATTACATTGATATGGGCGCCTCTCTCGTTGGTTAGTAGACTCTATCTACATTCATAAGAGATGCAGTGCGTCTCAGTCTGACAGCCACGTGGACGGAGGACTACCTTGAAAATACAACAAGCAGAAGGGACAAGGGAAGTCACCATCATGTGATCATAATTGAGTTTCCTCTATTCTTTTATTAATATGGGTCCTTGGGTCACAGGTGGGTCCCAATCTCCGTTCATCAGTTGTG
>APFE030424190.1:0-14742 GCA_000404065.3 Pinus taeda
GAAACATTATGGCCCACCTTCGATGAAGATCACTTCCTGTCGACTTCAGCTCATTATCCAGGAAAGTGACCTAGAGACTCCCTTCAGGTACCTTGGAACCTGCATGCCTCAATGGCAGGTTCTTCGCGTTCGACGCGAGGTTTTCATCATTGGCCTCCAATCGGATGACTCTACAGGTGTTCGACACCGGCTCATTCATTCACACGCCATGGATTGTACCTATAGTACCTTGAGGACCATTGTCGTTATTGGTGGCACCTCTCGCGTCTGTTAACAACTTTCATCATTGGCTGGTAATCAGACGATGTTCAAGCATGTTCGACTTCGACTCCTGTATTCACATGTTTGGACTTGTACTTCGTTCAGGTTTGGATGGAGCACAAGACCCTGGTTCTAGTTTGTTGCGAACGAGGCTGCGATTTTGTGGATCATTATTACATGACTCATTGATGGATGGCTGCGCCCATACCTGAGTCTTTTAGGATGGCTGCGACCATACCTTTTATCATCATGGTCTCTTCAGCTAGGTGGCTGCGTCCATACCACAGACCTTCTTCGTATGTCTTTATGATGGTTGTGCCCATGCCTAGACTACATGTAATCGAGATATCAGTTGTATCTACGTGCAGGTTCTTCCTAGTGGTGTTCCGGTTCAGCAATTTTGTAAAGCATTTCACCCCTCCCACTCTCTCGAGCTTCATGCTTTAGGGGGCATCTGTTACACAGTAATTTGTCACTGTCTCCCTGTCAGTCTCCCTACTGTGTCATGAAATCAATTGATCATGCTCATGCTCTCTGAATTGGCCAAATAACCCTCTTTGCCAAAGCTTATTTGATCATCGCGACTGTTATTGAAATAACCGCGCTGACTGGCGGCTTCTAGTGCAACTGATGCGTTGCCAGCGCGGAAGCACACGGGTTTTCCGCGCTAGTCGAATTTCATAGCCAGTGCATCCTCTGCTTGTATTAAGTCGCGCTGACATAGTCTCCTCCATTATCGAGACGCGACGTCAGCGCTCCAGTCCAGTTATACACCTGCGCTGATCCTGTTTGGGCGAGTTTGTTCTAACAGCCGGCCTTCCAGATGACTCCAGACCTGGTTGTTGGCCTTGTGAATGTCGCCCTCCCTTCTATGGCATGTTGGTCGTTATATGAGCCACCTTTCTTGGAGATTGCCTATCCTTCCACCACATGGAGACTCCTTCTCCTATATAAGCCTCCACCATTGCCATGAGCAGCTAGTTTTTGGATATAGTTTTTGACATAGAGGAATTCATAGTGTTTTAGTGCTGCTCCTAATAGGCAGTTCGTGCGTTAAAGTGTGGATTGCTAGAGAGCTTAAGGAAGGTTGTGAAGTCTTGTTGCCTTGTGAGAGAGAGAGAGTTGTTTGTATTGGGAGATCTACCTCCAAGGGTGAATGCTTATGAGACTTGCTGGCTAGACCCTCTTGAGAAGGACTCAGCGTCAGAACATTGGTTGTACCTTTCTCTGTTTTTGATTAATAAATGATACATGACTACTGTTATGGTTCCATTCGCATTTGTCTTGAATGGCTAATGTGAATTACATCCTTTCTGACTGATGTATAGTTGCTTTTACTAGATTTCACGCTTGTGTTTGTTTTATCTTTGCATGTGGAGGTGTCCATCCACGAGGATAGTGGAGGATCGTGACCGACCAGAGCAAAGGAGCGAGAGCGGCATCTCTTCATCAAACAACAGCGCTGGAATCGAAGTAGGTGTTCATTGCCCACTTTTTAATTGCAACTAGGAGCTTGCATAGTAGCATTGATTGATTGTTGCTAGACCCGTTCTGGGCTAGTAGGGATCGCCTCTATCCATAGAGGGGATTTACCTCTCCAACACCAGCTACCTTCAGTTAGTTTTTGAGAGATGTCAATTTTATAAATCCGGTTGAATCCGAATAAGTGTGTTTTTACGGTCACATCTGGTCAGTTGTTAGGGTTCATCATATCAATTGAAGGGCTTTGAGTAGATCCTTTCAAGGTTGAGGCAATAATTCAGTTGCCTCCCCCGTCTTCCATCCGTCAACTGCAAAGTCTCCAAGGAAAGGCAAATTTCTTGAGAAGTTTTATAGCAAATTACGCGGAGATTACCAAAGGATTTATGCGTTTTCTTAAGAAAGGAGTTCCATTTTTATGGGACGACTTTGCGAAATGATCTTTTGATGCCTTGAAGTAGGCATTAATCTCTACCCCATTGTTGAGTCCACCAGATTCTTGCAGAGATTTCTTTTTGTATCTCGTAGGGGCATAATAAACCATAGGTATGGTTCTGGTTCAAGAGGATGATGCTCTCACTGAGCATGTAATTTACTACCTGAGTCAAGGTTTAGTAGGTCATGAACTACACTATTCTCCTATCGAGAAATTGGCTTTGGCATTTGTCCATGCTTTCTAGTGGCTTCGTCATTATATTCTGCTACACAAAATGTTCATCTCAACGGTTGTCAATCCTTTTCAGTTTGTCCTCAGTAGGTAAGTGATTGGGGAAAAATATAATCGATGGATAGTTATTTTACAAGAATTTGATCTCAATTTCTTGTTAGCCAAGTCTAAGAAGTGATTGGTTTTGCGGAATTAATTTCTGAGCTGCCTTGTGAGGAAGACATCGTTTATGAGGAAAATTCCCCGACAGACATTTATTCCTCATTTCTTCACAAGGTCCCTGGTATGGAGATATCATCATATATCTCCAGACTTTGAAGTTCCACCTGCTTCCTCTAAGGATGAGCATCGAAAGTTATGTCACCTTGCTAAAAACTATGTTATCATTGGTGATACATTATATCGCAGAGGGGTTTATTCAATCCTTAGGTGTTGCTTAACTTTGGAAGAAGCCAAATATGTACTCAATTATTTCCACAATAGAGCTTGTGGCGGTCATCTATCAGGGCTTGCAACAACCCAGAAAGTTTTGCGTGCCAACTACTTTTGGCCTTCAATTTTCAAAGATTGTATTGAAGCGGTCAAACATTGTCACCCTTGTCAAATCTATACTCAGAAAATGCGCGCGCATCCAGCTCCACGTTTTCCTATTATCACTGTCGGTCCATTTACGAAGTGGGGCATTGACTTTACTACTTGTAATCTGCCTTCAGCAGCGAATCACAAGTACATCATAGTGGCCGTAGACTACTTTACGAAGTGGGCTGATGCCATTCATACTTACAAAAACGATAGTGAAACAACAACCATGTTTCTCTTCAATCAGGTTATTTCACGTTTTGGTATCCTGAGAGAGATTGTCATTGACCATGGCAGTCACTTCTAGAATCAAATGATGACCGAATTGGCTCTCAAGTTGGGATTTTGGCAGGAGCATTCATCTCCCTATTATCCTCAGGCCAATGGGCAAGTCAAAGCCATGAATAAGTCCCTCAAGACTATCTTGCAAAGGACAATTGAAAAAATAACTCCAATTGGCACATCATGTTGTAGCCGGCTCTCTGGGCATACTGAACCTCAGTGAAGACTACCACCTGTTTTACTCTTTTTCAATTAGTTTATGGGCTGGAATTTATTTTTCCTATCGAATGTGAAATTCCGTCCCTTAAGCTAGCTGTAGAACTTATTCCAGAGACGTCTAGTCTCAAAGAACGCCTCATTCATTTGGAACATCTCGATGAGTAGCATCAAGATGTCGCCATAATAAACAAGTCCCATAAGAAAAGGGTTAAAATGTAGTATGATAAAGCTTTTCTATCCTTGGGTCTTTGATGAAGGCGACCTTGTCTTAGTCTATGACCAAGACAAAGATGCCTTGGGGGCAGGCAAATTCAGGTCTATGTGGTATGGTCCCTTTATAGTAAAACGAATTTTGGGAAAAGGGGTGTATGTATTAGTTGATTTTGAAGGGAACAAGCTAGTGGAGCCCCGAAATGGGATCTACCTTAAGAATTACTTTGCTTAGGTTCCAGCTGAGCAATTGCTTGTTTGTATATATTGTATTTTTGTACATATTTGTCAGGCAGTTTGTGATATCAACATTTTTTGATCTGCTTTGGTAGTGTTGATGGATGATTTAATATATTTCAGATTTGCTGATGGTGCTAGTTGGCACACTCAGAATCTTGCTTCCACAACTTGGGTGATTTATTATCCATCTGGCCAGTTGATGGTGTCGAGGGGAGTATGTATTGGTCCTGCTTCAAATAACATTGCCGAATATACTGTCGTTATTAATTTACTATCCGAAGCAATTTCTTATGGGATTGATTCATTGGTAGTTTACCTTGACTCACAATTGATAGTGTCATAATTAAATAACATTTATCAGGCTCGTGATCCTTATTTATATCGCCAATTTTTTAGAGTGAGAGTGTTGCAACAATCATTTGTTTATATTACATATATTCACATTCCATGATATGAGAATTCATTAGCAGAATCTATTACTAATCAAGCATTAGATTGGAATATCAATCATTTATCAAATTAAACAAACATCATAAATTTGGATCTGTATATATATCATAAAATTGCTTGTGTATAGATAAAGTGTTAAAAAAATAATATACAAAATTGGGACAAAATGCCTGTAATCATGTCTAGTCTGTCTATCAACTCAGCTAAGGATGAGTGGCTAAAAATTTAACTACTGCATTGACTACATGCCAAAGTATGCAGACCCAGTCTCATGTTACCCCTACCACACGGCACTGCATCTCCTCAGGTAGATCCTCTATGGCTATCATCGGTACCTTGTGAGTCAATCTCACCAAATTTCTCTAAATTGCATATATGACTCTCTATGTCTCAGCTACTGCCTCTTCGGCACCTCTTCCGTAACGCCTCTGCCTCAAAAATCCTTCTAGTCTCACTGGACCCACATCTAGAACATGGTCATTTTGTCAATATTTTTTCCTGTAAAAAATATTTCTAAATTCATTTCACATTTAAAAAAGAAAAAAAATCTTAAAAATTTACAAAAACTTAAAAATTGTTACCTATGTCTCCCCATGCTGCATTTGGTGGAAACACCAAGTTTGGATCTCCTCAGAAGTCCATAATAGCATACGGGTAGTCGTCGACTGCGATGATCTATTGGTCCCACCAGGCGAAAAACTCATCATCGAAGTCATCCTAGGCACGTCCCTGCCTCCAAGGCATTTCATCAAGTCAACCCATCTACCCATTCGAGGATCTTGAGGGCTGCTGATGGAGACAGATACTTTGGGGCGTAGCCCAGGTACCTTCTCGAAGAAGGAGCATAATCTAGTCCCATATCTAAAGTTCTTTATCTGACCCTTCTGAACAGAGGTCAGTTGGCTCTTCATGTTGGTCAGAAGAGGTGTGCACCAGTAAAAAACCATGATAAGGCATTCCACTGCCAGACTTATGGACACTCATGAAGCCTGATGCAGTGAAGCTAAATCATTCACCCTCGCAATGGTAAATAACAGAATGTTCAGAGATAAACTATCCATGTGTTTGATTGGAATCTGACTTCTAATATTTTCTGGGTGTCCAAGGTAGTATATATGTACATAGTCTTCTACTAAAAGACTACTTCTTGTCCTGCCAGTCTAATGCATGACCTCCCCTCTTCAGGAGAGACCTGTAATAAAGTGGATGTCTTCAACCTCAATTCGTAGAGCCATATGATCTATCATGAAGGCATCATCCTCTACATTCCAGTAGTGGATCAGCAATTCAAGCAGGTGTGTGTTGGCTTTCATGTTCGTCATTTTGAAGAATTTCAATAAGACACACCCTCTCAATGTATCTAGTGCATTTTGGTCATTCATTACCTCATTATCAATTATGGTATGCTCTCTCTCTCTCTCTCTCTCCATGCGATGATCATCTTGAAAAAAAAATTGAGTTTCAACCATTAGATTTTGTATTTAAACTTCAACTCGCGTACACGCAGGTTCCCTTTACACACAATCGCATGTAGGATCATCGTATACATGGGTTGAGCACATCCAACCCACATGTATGTAGAGTCATATTTTTTGGCATTAATTCCCATGGTAAAATCTTAATGAAAACTTCTAAAAACTATCACAAAACATTGCAAGCATGATTTGAGGGTTACCTGATAACTTTGATGTGATTTGAACAATCCAATTGTTTAGAGGAAATTTTGTTCCTTTTTTGATCCACAGCTCTTTGCTCCAAACAGAAATGAAAAAAATGTGAGTCCAAAAGTCATTATATAGCTATGAAATTGCAAAATATTTTTCAAAACTTGATTTTTTGTCTCATGATTTTTTTGAATTGTGGGCTTGGATTGTCGAAAATGGCTTATCTTTCAGGATATTTTGGAGACTTCTTCGAGATGTTTTTTTGGTCCCATGACCATTGACCCATCATGGCAGGTATCGTTCACTCACTGACATATAGGTTAGGGAAAACCATTTTTTCCATTGCATCTTGCATACTAGCCTCCGTTCAACGATAGATTAGCCATAGGGTCGACCTCGTCATATCTTGGTTAGCAAATAATGTTCACTCGCCGATTTTTAAAATCATGATGTGATGGTAGATCCATCCTTTACATGGGAATCTTAGTTAGAACCTCGCTGACATTAGTTTCCCATGCTGTTATACTGAGTAGGCTTGGGAGTCTTCTTTAGTCCTATCGTGATTTGTGCGTTGAAGACACATTCTCCTTGCTTCTACGCTTATTTTTGGGCTGATACCCTAGAGGCTCCTTTGTGTTGAGTTGTACTGCTACATTGCATTTTGACTATTTGCACCTCTTGGCCTTGAGCCAGCTTCACTTGGACTTGTGTTTAAGCCACATATTTGACCATGTCTTCTGCAAAATCAACCATGCAATCACTTAGCTTCTGCAACTTGACACATCCTTTGACCCATGGAAGGAACATCCCTTTGAGTGTCCTTGACCAGTTTCGCCTCCCTGCATTGAGCATAGGATTGTTCCCATCCCAGGAACTCGGTCATATGTTTCTCTAACACTCGTTCTTTCCACTGTACTATAGAATTATTTTATACTTTTTCTAGCTTAAAAGAAAAAGGAAAAAAATATATATATATATTCCAAAAAGAGCGGGAACGGGATAACATTTCCATATATTGTTGGTAGCTAGAGTCAGTCATGTCGCCCTTGAACAAAGAACTCAAAAGAAAGTCTGTCCTTCATTTTGGGCGAGATTTAGTTTGACATAGCTACGCTTAAACCTTGTTATTTAGTTAGTTCTCCTCCAATTGGTTACCTCTTCCAATCATATGGAGAGTTCGCTCATGCCTCCTGCATGAAAAACTTATACAAAGTTATCGTAGAAATTTTGAATAATATGACACATATTCACAGAAATTATCCCGATTATACACTATTGTGGAATACATGCATAATACATAACCTCCTCTATGTTGATCATCAATTTGTAGAAGCAGAAACTATAACATGCGCACATTGAAGCATCAATCACACATATCAACACAGTATTTTTTCGAGGAAAGCATCTCGCTAAAAACCCCAACTATCTGTATATTATATTGATTGAGAACATGTAACAATACATAGTACAATACTCCTCACAAGAGATCAAAAGATAAGTATATTCTAATTATAGTGTTTTAATGTTTATTAGCATTGGTTTGTTTATGATTTGTAAACCCTAGGTAGGGTTTGAAAAAAAATCTAAGGCTTATGAACCAAATATTAGAATTGATTATGCTTGTCTGAAAGAAGAAACACTAACTCCTAATTATGTGTATTTTGTAATGATGGTGTACACTCCATGATGTTCTTGATGATGTGGATTCCTTGATAATGTGGAATCCTTGCTGACGATATGGATGAAGTCAATTTCTTTATGATGACATGATGATGATGATGATATGGACTCCTTATTGATAATATGGATGACCAACTTGTTGATGAAAATATGGATTCCTAGATGATGTGGATGTTGATGATGAGGTCTTCTTAATGTTGATAATGAACTCCTTAATAATGTCAACTTGTTATGATGCAAAATTCTTGATTATGTGAACAAGGTCAACTCTTCGATGATGATATGGACTCCTCGATGAAGATAAGGAGCCCGTGTTAATATGAACGAAGTTAACTCCCTGGTGATGTGAATAAATTTGACTGTAGATCATTAGATAAGTATTTTCTTGATCACTTCTATTATTATTTCATTATGAGTCTCTTGTCTTTGTATGTTTTTCTTGGTTTTATTTGTTCTTACATGGCCTCCTAGTGAGGATTGCAGGAACATGATAAAGTGTGACAAGGTTGCAACAATCATTGGAAAAATGGAAGAACAAGTGATAAGAAGACTCATGATTGAATGAGCTTTGGACTCAAAGGGAGTAGACAAGATCAACCTTATTGAAGCATGTTTTGAGTTATGATATAAAGAATTTAGTTGAGAAGATAGATTGAAGTGTTGAAGATTAATGCTAATCCAAACACTCTGAAGGAGAGCCCGTGAATTTTCTTCCCTGGAGCCTCATTTTAACATAGTTTACAGGCATGTAGTAATCACATCTCTTCTTAGAGATAAGCTACCATCAGCTAAGCTAGTTTATTTCCATTCTGAATCTATATTTCATTTTGTTAGTACATAAATCTAGATTAGATTTGATTGAAAATTGGTGGCATTGTCAAATTCGTAGCTTTTAACCCTATATAGAAACTACAAGCAAGCGAATTCTAAAAATAGAAAATAAACAATCACGAGAATATAAAACAAATAAACAAAGATTTTCCACTGAATTCCAAAATCGGGATTACTAGATTGATTTTTCATTATATTCTTTTCAATGTTGAAATATATGTCGAAGCATTCATAAGCCCAAATCTATTAACCTTGGCTTAGAACATTACCATAGTTCCGTTGATTGGATCTACAAAATATCATGGGCACAAAACCATCATACCCAAAACCATGTGTAAAACACATGCAAAAAACCATAAGTGGATTGCATGGGTTACCACATGGTAGCAACGTGGAGTTTCAAATCACATCATTGTGGGTGTTATTCCCTAGCATGAATTCATGGTGAATCATTCAAAATTGTTGGGTGCCATAAAATGAAATATGTACACAACAAATACATGTGTGTGGAAGTATGGACATAAAAGGGAAAGTTTCACTACTCCACATAAGGTAACTCCAAAAACAAATATTAAATTTATATTATCCATTTTTGTCCTTAACATTACAATCATGACTAGATTACATATATCAAATGGATAATATATGTGGAACTAAATGTCTCTCATGACCATATGGAGAACTAAAAGATGTGCACAAGTGCATACATAAAATGATAAGTTCCACTACTATGCACAATGTCGACCCAAAATAAAATATTGCATCTACAATTGTATTGTAAAAGCAAACCTAGATTAGCTAAGATTAGAAAATATACAAAAATAATGCAATAATCCAATGAAAGTTACTAATTTCATATATTACTTTCGAGTTACTATCTTTTATGCTTGTCAAATTTATAAAAAAAGAAGAAGAAGAATATGTGCAGTTAAAATCTATATAAAGTGACCACATGTCAAACCAAAATGCAACAAAGGTGTTAGGTAAAGTGCTAAAAAAAATCATAATTTTTACTTGTCCCACACAAGATAAGTCTAGAATTAATCATGGCTATAATACCCAAAATGGATAAAATATGCACTTCTAAATGTGATTCCTCACTATTTATAGGACTAAAACATGTGATGGAATCCATTCATAAAAGGACAAGTTCCACTGCTCTATACAAGGTCAACCCAAAAGAAAATATTGAATATACAATTATATTAAAAAAGCCCATCTAGATACTTGGACTATATACAATTATATTATAAAATCCAACCCAAGTACTTGGACTTTGAAAAAAGACAACAATAATTTCACGTATTAGTTTCAAGTTACTATCATCTATGAATTTCAAATGTATTTCTTGTTAACCTGTCTCAAATAATTTGATGATTGATATCATCCTATAAGTTGAATGGACTCAACCTAACCTAGTCGATTTGCCAGTTTCAACTACCTTAATTCAAGTTGAATAGGTCATTGTTGCAAGTGTCAACTACCTTAATTCAAGTTGAATAGGTCATTCTCACCTACTCTTAATTCAAGTTGAATAGGTCATTCTCACTTGCTCTGTGGCCATGTCCACAACAACAAATAGAAATAGAAAACATAAAATTGAAACAAATGAATTTTTTTATAAAGTGTCTCTTATTTCCAAAAATCTTGACAAATCTAACACAATTACCTAAGGAAACTTGAATTTCTACTACATAGAATTCACAAAACAGGCAAATCAAAATCAACAATATTAAGCCCTACTCCTAAGGTCACTTATAGTAGACTATATTGCATTAATGTTAACTGAAGCATTCATTCATATTTTATGCTACTATTCAACTGCAAACTAAATTGATGATTCATACTCAATCAAAATAGATTGGATATCCCACCAAACACATGTAATTTGAAGCACATAAATAAATGCACATTATGTAACTTGAAACAAACTAATAAATGCATACAAAAAATATGTAAACTATAACCTTATTCATAAAATATTACTAACTATAATACAATTATCTAAGAAAACATGAACTTCTAACATACACCAATCACAAGACATATCAGAAACAAAGCAAAACCTATAATAAGGTCACTTAGACTGCTACTATATTATATAAATGTCAAATGAATTCCATATCTCTTGAAACATAGAGAAAAGAATATAATTATTGATAAATTAATAGAGCATGCTATACACTTTAAGATACTAGCTAAAAATTTAACAACAACAAAACAAAACCAACAGTAGCAAAGCCAACATCTTGACCACATTGAGCAGATAGGTGAGGATAACGAATTTGAGAGCTATATTTTTATATAAGTAAAAGAGAATCAACACACTTGATAACGAATTTGAGAGCTAGATTTTTATATAAGTAAAAGAGAATCAACACACTTCCCCTCACAGCACCAAATAAGTGTTATCCAGTTCATGCAGACATCGAGCAACACTAAGTTGGAAACTAATAGAAACATGTGAAGAGATAAAAAATAAAGCCAAAAAAATAACTAGCAAAATATGACTTACCCCTAAACATATTGAAAATAAACACTTCTACTTACCACTTTCACTCTTCTATATTTTCCTATAGTGCTTTTCAAAATGTGCAAAAAGAGCCCATTGAATTGTTTGCATTCTGTCAATTGAAAATCTAAGTCTACGAAGTTGGTTCAAAAGCATCCTATGAGTAGCAACATGACTAGGGCTTGAGGGTTCCTATCTTCCTAGCTTCTATGCTCATATAAAGTGTTCTATCTCCATCTAGGGTCCACATTCTCTTTCACAGGTTGATGTTTTGGTTTCTTTATTGTTTGGTTATTTTGGTTTTTGGTTCATGGTTATTGCTTTTGTGTGTATTTTCTATTTCATATTGCCCTCCCCAATGCCCTATGAAAATGTAAATCCACTTCTCAACACCTAGTTTTATACATTAAATTAATTAAGAAGATATTATGAATTTTCAAAGTGTGTTAATACTACTAAAAAAATTAATAGTCAAATTTGATAATTAATGTTCTTAAATGTGTAAATACTAAATATAGAATCTACCATCATGACAATACTACTAAATATGAAATCTAACATAGAAACTATAATAGTGAAAAGAAATTGAATGTAAAAATTACCAAAACTTCCCAAGGATGGGATGGCGAGAGAAACTTAAATACTCTGATTTGATCATGGAAATAAAGTGTGTATATAATTTTGGTGAAGCAAAATTGACAAAATGAAACGAGAAGAGAAGGAATACGCATCGAGAAACTACAGCAAATTTAAGGTCGAGAATTCGTATTTTCGAATACATTTGAGATATTAAATAAACAATAACAACACATATTTCACTTACACATACCTCACATCCAAAAAAAATTGAATTTCAATCTGGATAAAACTGTATTGTCGAATATTCTGGAATGCCATACAAATATCTCATAATCAAAACCACATACATTTTACCTCTAAAATATATTGAGTTTCAATCTCTGAAAACCGTATTCTAGAATATTTTGGAATGCTATAAAACTTTTGAAATTTTCAACCATCAACCAGCATTGTTCAGTTGTGCAAAGTCTAAACTCATCCAAAAGAATAACAACATTTTTAATACGGGAACTCTGCAAAATCTATTATCAACGTTCATTCAAGGAAAAGGATAACAGTAATATCAAATTTGTTACTACGCTATTCAACGGACAAAATCTATTACCAATGTTCATTCAAGATAATATGAATGTGAAATTTCTTACTACGCTATTCAAAGGACAATATGGTTATCACTGTTAACTTCAAATCTGAAAACTAAAGGCACCTGTAACCGCCTGTACATTGTGCAGACAAGATTTTTCTGATTCCTCAATGGCAGTCCACATCCCAACCGTTTCCACTTGCTTTCCTGCTGCACTTCTTATGGGCGGGGGCTCATACATATAGCAAACTTTAACATTGCTCTCGGCCCTACCGTAAACAAGAATCTTCTCATCCCACACTACACAACACGAAATCCTTTCAAGGGTTATAGGAAGAGAACACAGCGCATTCCAAACGTTTTCATTGGAATCGTATTCCATCACTCCCTGCTGCTTCTCAAACGAATACAAACGCCCTGAAGAAGAAACAACCAGAAACGCCCATGGGCCTTTCCCTGCCCCCATAACCCCCATATTCTCCAGTGTTGTCCATGCCCCTGTTTCTGGATCATAAACTTCCGCACTCCACCCGATTATATCACACTCTTCCCGGACACTTCTAATAACGAAAAATTTGCCGTGGATGAAAGCACCATACCATCCACCCAGTGCTCTGTTCATGTCGGGAAGAAGCTTCCATTCGTCTACAAACACATTGTAAACAGCTGCTGATCGCATGGGATTTCGATCTTCATCGTCACCGCCGGCAACATAAATGAGTCCATCCGGTGACACAGAGCAAGCGCAACAGATTCGAGGGATTGGCATGTCGGCCCCGCGGCTCCACTTACTTGACGAGAAATCGAAGATGAAAACGGTTTTGAGTGCCTCCGGTTCAGCATCAGTTCTGGGCGGAATCCATCCGCCAAACAATACCAGCTTTTGATTGACACAAGCGCACCTTGAGAAGAATGGCAGTCCCTCATGACTGCGGGTGAAATGGGAAAGGGGAGGAAGCGTTTTCCGGGTGCCGCGCAGAGGGTCAAAGATAGAAACAACCATTTCTAGAGTATAATAAGCGCCATCAAAATATTTCTGGAGTTCCAAAGAACATATCAACTGCTCGGAAGTACCAAACTTTTTTCTGTCTTCATAGAACTGGGGGTGTTTCACAACGGCCTCCCAGGCTTTGCAAACAACTTTGAGGTTTGCATGGGAATGGTAGGGCACTCTTAACAGACACTGTTGACCTAATTCCCACGGAAGAACAGCAAAAGGATCCATAAAGAGATGCACTACCCTCGTTTACCTTCCAGGAGTGAGTGAATATGAAGTTGGCAAACCGGCACTCTTTGAAATCAGATAGGGTAAACACTAACGTAGCAGAATCACTGTCTTCGTACCTGGACCGCCAAAGCCCAATCGCTTGGTCGATACTGAAAATATCTAACGCAAATCAGAAAAAATAGAGATCGAGCGAAAGGGAGAGACATCGAAATAAATAATATGTAACGTAACGAAAACGAAACACGCCTCTTTTTTTTTTTTAATCTTTTGATTGTTATTTTACGAGTTGTTTTTAGTGTTAATTTTTGGAAGTTTTATGGTGGGATTGTGGGTATAATTTTTCTGTTGAAATTTAATGAAATTACAAGTTTGATTGGTAATCTCAGCACAATTCAAATGTGTCACTTGTTTCAAAAACCCAGTTTAAATAACACAAATAAAGATTTCATCTCAATTTTTTCCCGGCATGAGCCAACTCCATGGTTTTATAATAATAATTATCATAATTATTAATTATTTAAAATATTATGGGTTATGGAAGTTTTTTTTTTTTTTTGTAAGCTGGGGCGGGACTCTCCGATTTACATGTCCATTATGTACCCCTCTACGGGGGAAGGGTAGCCCAAGATTTGAACCCAAGACGGAGTTCATGGTTTTTACCTGTTGATTACCTCCTATTTCTCGTGGCCCAACTATTTCCCAACTGTTTCCCAACTAAAAAACTAATTGGGAGGAGTATAAATAGACTTCTATGGGAAGGCTTTAAGGAGGAGAAGAAATAGAGTTATTATACTGAGATTATCCCTGACTGGGTCTGAAGTATTGTTATACACATTTTTGGGCACTTCAACCCCAATCATAAATGTCCATAAACTAAGGGCTCCTAAGTCCCTAAAAGTGTTGCTTCACTGCCTAAACAAACAGGGTCAGCTGATTACATCATCTCCCAGAAGTTCTCCACTAAAAACTATTCATAAATGGTCAAAACTGGACCATACTGAAAACCCAGTGCAGAGGGTGCGATGCATATCACCTTCCCAATGTACAAGGTGCGATGCATATTGATTTTCTCCTCTGTAAGGTGCGATGGTCGGAATGGACAAATGGCAGGGACAAAAATGCGAGGTGGAAGATCATGGAATCTTCCAGAAGCTTCCCCTCTGACACTTGCCTCTCTATTTTCGACCAGGGGTGAGTAAGAGATCATCATTCTCCAAGTGGAAGCAGGAACTATCAAAGAGAAGACACTAATCAAGATCCCAGAAGATGACTCACCTC
>APFE030424190.1:61199-75015 GCA_000404065.3 Pinus taeda
TTATAGACATTTTTGGGCACTGCAACCCCAATCATAAATGTCCATAAACTGAGGGATCCTAAGTCCCTAAAAGTGTTTCTTCATTGCCTAAAGGAACAAGGTCAGCTGATTACATCATCTCCCAGAAGTTCTCCACTAAAAACTGCTCATAAATGGTCAAAACTGGACCATACTAGAAACCCATTGCAGAGGGTGTGATGCATATCACCTTCCCAGTGTACATGGTGCGATGCATACTGAATGGCTCCTCTGTAGGGTGCGATGGTCGGGAATGGACAAATGGAAGGGACAAAATGCGAGGTGGAAGATCATGGAATCTTCCAGAAGCTTCCGCTCTGACACTTGCCTCTCTGTTTTCGACCAGGGGTGAGTAAGAGATCATCCTTCTCCAAGTGGAAGCAGGAACTATAAGAGAGAGGACACTAATCAAAACCCCAGAAGATGACTCACCTTCCTACAATCATCTATATATGGATCCCTCATCACAGAGATCCAGAGGTTGGAATCTTGTATCTTGTAGAGAAGTGTTGTTGGTTTTCTGGTGAATATTCATAGTGTTGGGTGATCTAAGCTTTACTTGAGGTGAAGAAGGGATTTCTAGCTAGAGGATGATGCTAGGTCAAAACATATGGTTGTAATCCTCTTGCTACTTTTGATCTTAATAAATCTATTCAATTTTTCCTCCATATTCTTGTATGTTTGCTTATATATGCATTTGTATGGTTAACACACATCTTGTCCTATGTTATTTATGAATATAGATCTTTGTTCTTCGATAGTAGTATGTTGCTGTGATTCCACAGGTGCTCTTTGAAGCTGGGCAGATGAAGAAGAAGTGGAAAAACTCTATCAGGAAGGAGAGGAATCAAACAAGGAAACCAAGCGCAAGACTAAGGTTGGTCTCCCTGGTTCCACTCTCATCTATTTTCATAAAGGAAAACAAAAGTAGACTTTACTTGTTTGTTTCTAAGATAGCCACCAATATTAGTGGGAATAGCAGCATCCGAGTGGAAACTATTCCCGGTAACAAGTATCCCTGTGCTTCAAGCACTTCCCCAAGTTTCAGGAAACCCTTGTTTCTTTGATTGTTTATATTCTCCCTCTTGCTTGAGATTTCATGGTATTGGTTATGGAAGGAGGTTGTTGAAGACTGGGTTTGGACGGATCTGGAGGATGGTTCAGCTTGGAGTCAGAAGAAGAAGACTCAGGTGAATTATTTCCATGTTAGTTATAGCTTTCTACAATAAAAAAGAAGCGTTGTCTTGTTTCCGAGATTCACCGTGTTTATGCATTAGTTACCGTTGTAATTCATATATGAATGTTATTTTGATGTATAACTAATCATTTGCTTGTATGATATAAAGTTAGTTTCATTAAAATGTTTCATCTATACACTGCTATGTATGTTTGAATTGAATAATTTTCAGGTTTGGATAACATCAGGAGTTGTAGAGGGTTTGAACCATGCGGGATCTACTCGAACGAAGGACATCTGGGTATGTTCGCTCTCACATAGTTTGTTTATTTAAGAATTTTTCTTGAGTTTTATGAGTGTTTCTTACTGTAGTTTTCTCTTGCTCTATTGGGGTTCCAACCCAAAGCCCTAGGGTACTTATTCCTGTAACAAGGACAACAAGAGGAGGATGACTTAATTGAACCTCTGCTCCAAAGTCCAACTCCTAGTTCATTACCATTAGAAGAGGAAGTGAAGGAAAAACTGAACAATCATCAAATTGACTTATGCTTGGCCAATTCCAACCCACTCTGAGTCAAAGCCATAGAATTTGGCCCAGAGAAAACTTTGAAAATCAACCCATCTCTATCTGCTCTTGAAGAGGAAAAGGTATGAAATATGTTTAAAGAAAACCTATAAGCGTTCGCTTGGAGCTACAAGGAAATGAAGGAAGTACACCCCTGAGTGTTTATTCACCACATATACATCAAGGAAGGTTGCAAGCCATTTAGGAAACCACAAAGGAGAATGTATCCATCCCTTAAAGATATAGTCAAAGAAGAACTGCAAAAACTGTTAGATTCAAGGTTCATTTACTGATCCAGGATACTTTCGCTTATAGACGTATGAAAAGAATCACTTGTAAAAATTGCAGCTTAACATAGAAAACTTAATGTGTACACAATAAAAGAAGTGGAAATGCGTAAAAGCATGAAGGAAGACACAAAGACTGGATAACAGAGTTTGTCCAAGTCGGACTATGTCTCCGAGCTCTGCTCGATCAATTGGGAGGCCATTATATATATTAAATGGCATGAAAAGAGAGAATACAATCATCTGCTACATAAAAAGAGGCTTATACCTCCATTCTGAAAGATGGTTGAGAAAATAAGAACTTAGATGGAGAAATGGATAGCACCACTACGTCCGAGGTGTCGAGAGGGGCAGAAGCGATATAAAATTTTCCCAATTCAGACAAAATGATCAATCGGCCTCCTACAAGCTGCTGCCTTGAACTGTGTGCCAGAAAATCCTCTCCCCCATGTGTTTTCCAATCATTGGCTTTTAGAATCTTCTTTAGGACAAAGGCCAATGAAATCATGGGTCATTTAGTTTAGAATAGAAGTTGGGGGAGTGAAGGATCGATGGGCACAACTACCCTTTAAAAATAGCCTTTTTATTGATTTAAATGATAATACATAAAATACCCATAAAACAGTGAAAAACCTGACCAAAACCTTAAGACCTAGACCTCAAATTTATTAAATCGGGCTGATATACCCATCAGGTCTAGCCCCCATATTGCAATCGACGCATTGTTGGAGCAAAGGTCCTATCAGCGGGGATTTCCGACCACTGATCGCCGATATCAGCGTGAGTCAATCGCAACCACTGTGGCCCGGGCTCTTCACTGATCGTTGATGCTGATGCCAATCACCGATCCAATCGCTCCTTCGATCGCCAATTGCAATCTCTAATCCCATATGCCTGGTTTTGATAACACGCTTCGATCACTTGCCTTCCTCCGACTTGATAGATCGACGACCACTGATCGGAGGTTGTGGAATCCATCCTTTACATGTTTTTCGATGCGATTCCCCTTTAAAAGGCTTAAAACCATGAAAATGCCTCCTTTTTCAAAGGGGTAAGAAAATCTTCTTTTGCCATAACTTCCTCATCTAGACTCGGATTGGAGTGCCATTCACATCATTGGAATTAGGGTGACGAGCACTTCGATATGATATTAGGATATTTGCTTTTATACCACTTGAATTTTTGAGCTTTTCCCTGCCATTATATCTGAAGATCCACCTGGATCAATCCTCCTCATTGAGGAGATTTTGTACCACCAAAAGATTTCATTAGTCAATTAGCAAGTGAGGGATTTGTTCCCTCGCCTTTTCCTTCTCCAGCCATTTGGCCTTGCTGGGGTGCATTCCCTTAAAACCCACTCGAAGGTAGTCCACATCTCCTTCCCATGAAGTCCTGGTCCTTCTGTCAAGGATGATGTCTTCCAGTAACTCATCGAGATATTCTGGAGAAAAATCATCAACTGTAGGAACTGTGCCCACCTCATCTGTGTCCATGATAAATGGTGGCTCATACAGCTTTAAGTTCTCTAGATTCACTACTGAGTACATCTGCATATAAATCAACAAGCGAAGACGAAAGGCATTGTTTCCAATCTTCGCCAATATGGTGAATGGACCATATCAGATTGGTCTCAACTTCTTCCCTTTTCCCTTCATCCTGTCCTTGCTAACGTGGAACCAAACTTTGTTTCCCACTTGGAATTTGTGGTCGACTGGGTGTTTTTCATGTCAAGCCTTATAACATGAAAAAGTGTGGTTCACCGGACTGTTCCTTTAACTTAGAAATAAAATCAGGCCATGAGGAAAAGAGGTTACCCACATTTTTACTGTGTTGCAATTTTCTCTCCCACCAAATGAGAGTGGTGCTGCTCAGCTGTAGAGAGGTTAGTTGAATCTTTGCCTCATCCTCCATGATCTGCTGAATCCTGTACTAGACCTCAATCTACCTAATCCAATTATCAATCTTTTCTTCATTGCTTTCACCATTAAACATGGGAAGACCAAATTTAACATCTAATTTAAAAAAAGGCTTCTTAGATGCATCCTTTGAATTTCTACGATTATGGTGGTGAGAGGAAGGAGAACCTTCACTCCTAGAAGGAGAAGGAGGGTGTTCTTCTCCACCATTCCCATGTGCTAAATGGTGGGCACCAGTATTGCGGCAATAATGCTGCAACTCATGGGACTCCCTTCTTTACTTTTATCAACCCGGTAGTTCTTAACAAACTTGGAAGTGACGGTGTTGTATGCACAAGTACTAGCTCTTGCCGCGACTGTCACTTGGTCAGCTGGCACAAGTCCGCTAGGAGCTTAAGAAAAATTCTATGAGCTCTTAGAAGAAGCTTTTTAACTTATGGATGAAAGCTAACTCAAAGGAGGCTAATCTACTTGCAAAAGTTGAAAGGAAATGCAAACCCTAGCAAACCCTAATTTTACCAGCTAGCCCTACTGATGCAAGAAAGAGGATGAAGGCTACTGAAAGAGATGCCATTGACTTCTAGGAAGGTAAAATGCATTTGTCTAAGCTACTTCTATAGTAAAATCTCAAAAAAACATCTTTTTGTATTTTTGAGTAAGTTGTTAGAATTATCATGCATGTGCTTTAACTGTTTTTGACTATGCAGAGGCGAGGTGAGGAATGGAAATAGAGAGGAATTTGCAGGAGGTTGGGAAGGTGAGAAGAGGGCCTAAGGGGTCCCTAGCACCCTTCCAGAGAGTTTCACAGTGTTCGGATATCACGAAACCGCTTTCATGAGCTTCTACAGGAAGTCTACCAGGGTTCTACAGGATGTTCTGTAATTTCTACAGGATGTTACGAAAGGGAATTTTGGAGGGTTGATGGAGGGAGAAAGGTGAAGAAGTGGGTATGGAGGTGAGATAAAGGTGTGAGGAGGTCCAAGACTTGGTGGAGGGAGCTGAGGAGTGGTGAGGATGGTTGGATTTGTTCAAGGAGGGGTAGAGCAATGTTGCACAAAAATATGGAAATTAGGGCAAAGCGAGCGAATGCGGAAAATGTAAGGCAAGGATCCGAGTTAAAGGATGGAGTAGGTGGGGTTGATGGAGTACGGGTAGATAGAGAGGTATTCCAGGTGCTCTGCAAGTTATTTCTCAAACTGAACAAACAAAGACTCGGAAAATCAAGGACCTAGTTACTTTAACCTAATCTGATCTAAATAACAGCAAAGAAAATGAACATAAGTTTATTTGCAAAGAAATCATGTGAAATAGCTATGCAAACTAAGCAATCATGAACCTGAGCATGTAACCACAACTGGTATCAACTTCTGCAAATGAGAACCTAACACTAATAATTGCATGATGAAGCAAAGACAATATTTTTGGTGGCGGAAAGGACATCTTGGTCCTAGCTCATGGTCCCACTGAGGGAGAGGTGAGATCAGAGGTGCTTGATAGCATTTTTCTCAAGATATTCTCTATTATTAACCTATCAACTCAATCTAAACATGAAAATCCTTTTTAATCATCAACAATGACCTAGATAACCAAGCAAGATTTTAATTTACTTAACATAAATTATTTTGCAAAAACACTAAAAACAAATAACAGTACACAAAGGAAGCCTTGGCACTTGGGTTGGGCCCAACCCCAAGAGCTACAGGCTCCTAAGAAAAAGCTCAGAACTGGTGCCAAATGAAACTGCTTTCCATTAATAAAAAATAACCATGTCACAAAGAAAGTTGTATAACAAAAGCTACAAAATGAGCTGAAAAACTAACAACACTATAGTGAAAATTACAATCGTTCAAAAAGTAACCTACGAAGGCTAGAAGCCTCCCTATTTATGCACTACGAGGGTCTCCAATAGCCCTCCTTAACTCAAGGGGCTCGATTGCTCAAACTGCCAGTGATTATTCAGTTTACACAAAACTGCTCGGCTGCCCTTGGGAATCCTTTTTGGTGGCCTGCTGAACTCCGATCTGAGGGTGGAGAATTCAAGGAAGGGGCCATTTAATCCAGGAGACACTCTTCCTACGAATCCTCACCCTTGTTCCTTCATGCTTGACTATCATCTGGCTCATAATTGCTTGGCCTTGGCCCAAACTTTGTCCAAAAATCTGCAATAACCACATGTTAGCCTTCTTGGTCAAGTGACTATTCTCATTCGTTCAACTAACATAAATATACTCAAAAAACATGCATAAACTATGAAAAATGGTGGATTGACGAAGAACAGTTAGGCAAAATGAGCCCAATAAGTTACCCAATTCTGGGGCTCATCACTGAACCTTGTCTTTCTGGGTTTCTCTTCTCTACTTTCTCCAACCTTAAAACTAGCTGACTGATATTCTCTTCCATTGAATAGAAGGTCTTGTAGAAATTGCGCTCCTCTTCAATATGAGCATCATCTTTTGGCATGTTTCTCCTTCGATGGGAACGCCCCGCTTTGGGATCAAAATTCTCTAATTCCCATTCACCTCTTCGGAGTCTGTCTCTTGTTAGCATACAAACATGCAATTCACATCTAAAAATACTTGCTCTGATACCACTTGATCTAGGATACTTTTGCTTATAGATGTATGAAAAGAATCACATATAAAAATTGTAGCTTAACATAGAAAACTTAATGTGTACACAAGAAAAGAAGCATAAACACATAAAAGCATGAAGGAAGACACAAAGACTTGATAACAGATTTCATCCAACTCGGACTACATCTCCAGGCCCTGTTCGATCAATGGAGAGGCCCTTATATATATTAAATGGCATGAAAAGAGAGAATACAATCATCTACTACATAAAAAGAGGCTTATACCTCCATTCTGAAAGATGGATGAGAAAAGAAGAACTCAGATGGAGAAGGATAACACCACCGCGTTCGGGGTGTTGAGAGGGGCATAAACCATATAAAATTTTCCCAATTCAAACAAAATTATCAATCGACCCTCCTACAAGGTGCTGCCTTGAACTATGTCCCAGAAAATCCTCTTCCTCGTGCCTTTTCCAATCATCGGCTTTATAATCTTCTTTAGGAAAAAGACCACTAAAATAGGGGGTCCTTTAGTTCACAATAGAAGTCGGTGGCATGAAGTATCGACGGGCACAAATACCCTTTAAAAATCCTTTTTATCGTTTTAAACAATAATACATAAAATACCCGTAAAACATTAAAAAACTGGACCGAAACCTAAAGATTGGAACCTCAAAGTTATCAAATCGGGTTGATATACCCATTGGGTCTAGCCCCCATATCGCAATCGATGCATTGTTGAAGAAAAGCTCTTATCAGTGGGGATTTCCGACCGCCAATCATAGATATTGGTGTTGGCCGACCGCAATTGTTGTGGCTCGGGCTCTTCACCGACCGTTGATGCTGATGCCGATCACCAATCCGATCACTCCTTCGATCGCCGATCGTAATCGCTAATCACATTTGCCCGGTTCCTATAATGCGCCTTGATCGCTTGCCTTCCTCCGAGCCAATAGATTGGAAATCACTGATCGCCGGTTGTGGAATCCGCCCTCTACATGTTTTTCGATGCGATTCCCCTTTAAAAGGCTTAAAACCATGAAAATGGCTCCTTTTCCAAAGGGGTAAGAAAATATTCTTTCTTCCATAACTTCCTCATTCGGACTCGGATTGGAGTGTCATTCACACCATTGGAATCAGAGTGACAAGTACTTCGATCTGATGTTAGGATATTCACTTTTTTGTGACTTGAATTTTTGAGCTTTTCCATGCCATTGTATCTGAAGATCCACCTGGATCATTTACCCTATCTCTGATAGTGGGTGGGTCTCTCCTTTAGTGTTAGTTCCTAAGAAGAATGGTAAGTGGAGGATTTATGTCGATTATAGGGAGTTGAACAAAGCCAAAAAGAAGGATCATTTTCCCCTACCCTTCATTGACCAAGTTCTAGATGGCCTGGCAGGGAAGAAGTTATTTTCTTTCTTAGATGGATTCAGTGGGTACAACCAAATCCAAATCTACCCAGAAGACTAGGATAAAACCACATTCACCTGTCCTTGGGGTACTTTTGCCTATAGGGTCCTTCCTTTTGTCTTATGAAATGCTCTTGCCACCTTCAAGAGAGCAGTATTAAGTATTTTTGCTGAATTACTACATGATGTGGTAAGAGATCTATATAGATGATTTTACACCTTATGTTTGTGATTTTCAAGAAGCCCTAAAGAACCTAGGCAAAGTATTACACAAATGCATTGAAATGAACCTGTTTCTCAGTCCAAAAAAATGTGAATTCTTAATGACTAAAGGGATTGTGCTAGGTCATTCCATATCTCAGCAAGGACTGGGCACATTTTTACCAGTCTTGGGAGATTTGATTTTTGAAAGGGAAAATGAACTCCAAATTACAAAATTCTAGTTGGGTTGGAAATTAAACTCAAATACCTTTCCCATGAGCTATCCTGCGCTCAATTTGGACTCTGGGAAGGCCCTCAAAACTGGCCTCAAAGTGGCGCGACGCATACAGTAAAGGAGCGCGGTGGACAGGAAAAAAGGCCTGAAATTGTGCCAAATTGCCTCAAATTTCTTGTGAAGCCCATCAAATTGCAAGGTAGGCTCCATAAAATCACTTGTGCTCAAAATATATAGAGATATGATGGTTTATTACCTGTGATTGAATGCAAAAAGTTTCATAAAGCAAACACAAGAAGACATCAAAGAAAGACTGTTTTGCTAGGCTTTTTGCTACAGTGTTGTTGCTTCCAAGGTTCTTCCTACCCTACCTCTGCTCCTTATTTCCCTATGCCATTGTCCCCATAATCATTACCCTAACATTACCAAGATCATACTCCCTTTCCCCTCCTCCTATTGCTCAATAAACGCAAACCCTACCTTACAAACCCTAAAACCCTACCTTGCTAAAAACCCAAACCCTACCCTATCAAAATACCCCAAAAACCCTTGTATATTCCTGAAAAAAATTCTCCTATAAACCCCTATTCCAATTATATTATCCCCATCCTAATGCTCCCTATTAAATTGTCCCCTTGGTGGCAGATTGTCAAAGCAACTTCTAGCTTCATTTAAATCAAAGGGCAGCCCAAATTCAACTTTTAAAACATCAGTCATGGCATCCGAGGTTTCATCGGAATATGAGGAGGAGACCCACAGTGACACAGCTTTAGGAGAACAGGCCCACAGGAGAAATCAATGAAAATAGGGAGTTTTGGCTTGACAAAGTAAATTTCCATTTAAACAATCTTCTTAAGAAGGCCAAAAGAGATAACAAATTTCAAAGACGCATGGCTACTCATTGCTACACAAGGAATCAGGTCTCCAAAGTCAAAATCAAGCAGTTGAAGAAAATACTCCAGGAAACCCTAATCATGGAAAAAAGAGAAGGTTAAGTTGGATTTGCTTGCTGATGCTCCCCTCAAAGCAATACAGGACAAGGACAAGAAACCTATGCATGATGAGGGGCCATCAGGTGAACAAGAGGCTGATTTCATCCTCATTCAGGATGATGATGCAGATGTGGAGAGGGCCAAATGGATCATCAAGTATTTGGAGCAGAGAAACAAGCAGCCCGATGACCAGCATGAGATCATGGAGCTGCAAAAAATCCGTGAAGACCAGCAGGCTGCCTAAAGAAGCCTAAATGAGAAGACACCTATTCAACAGGAGATAGAGGATGATTGAGAGATTTGGCTCGAGAGGATCCACATCAACTCAGAGATGCTGTCGACGAAAGAAAACAAGGACAGGAACATGCTTAGGAACATGAAAAACCACTATTGGGCACTAAACAAGGTTAGCAAGGCACGAATAAGGAATTTGAAGGCAAACCTAAGGAAGGCATAAAAAAGCCAAAAGAGGCAAAAAGAGAATGATCGACTCCAGATATTGGCCAAGGCAATCCCTGGCCCACCATAGCACTTAATGAAAAATCTCTAGACCAAATTTCAAGAAATTTGGAGCAAATTTTTTTCATTTTGAAATTTTTTTGGACACAAAACAAAAAATTCCTCCCTATGCGCCGCGCCACTGGTGCGACGCTAAAATTATAGAGCTCCAAATGAGGAATGGCTTTCATATTTGGATTCAGCATTGAAAAATACGACTACTGGTGTCTGGGCAAGAAATTTTGACAAGATGTGGGCTTCCTAAAGGTCAAAAAACACCCAAAAATGGCCTCTCTGCCACTTTTTTGACACACAGAAAGCAGTCTTGGGAGAATGAATATTTGGAGGGGAAAATCAGCACCCAATTCAAAAATTCTAGTGGGGTTAGAAAGTAGACAGGATAGGATTTCCAACAAGCCCACTTGGGCACATTTTGGACACATGGAAGTGCCCCAAAACAGGCCCCAAAGTAGCGTGATGCACAGAGAAAATGGCGCGGCGGACAGAGGAAAAATTGCCAATTTGCTTCCGTTTCGCGAAATTTCGGTTCGCGACTTCTCCAAGTGGGTCCGCTCATCTACACATCAGTTTTTTTGGCACTAAAGGTGACATTTAAAATGTTTTTTCTCCAGATTGGCTTCTATCCAAGTGGCAAAGGAATGCAAAGTGTCACCCCAGCCAAATGTCATTCTTGAGAGCGCTGCACCTGTAGCTGATGGTTGGCTCTCCATCTCCATTTCGAAATGATTTGAGTAACTTACCAACCCCTTGGCATTCTATCTCTCCCTCACACATTCTATATATTTTATGCAAGTTATTTGCAATGGGGGTTGGCTTGTAACTTCTGGGAGATTATGGGAAAGAAACTTTGTTTCTGCACTGTATATTTTTACAGAGAATTAATGAAAGGCAACAGCTCTGTTTCATGAGATTCTTGTGGTTGTGGGTGTAGCAAGTGTGTCTCTTATGTTTCATATGTATCTTTTTATGTTTCATATTTCATTCCGCATTCATTTCTGGTGAAGTTTTTCGAGTGAGATCAGGTAGAATTCAATTCTGTTGCTCTACCCGTGGGAAAATTTCATGTGCAGTGTTTCATTCTTCTGTTGAAAAGGATTCATGTTGTCCATGCCCTTTTCACCTTCTTAATCAATCTCTCCATTTCTTTTTTATGTTCCATAGGTTTCATTTCGTATTCATCTGGTGAGATTTTTTCGAGGATATTAGGTAGAATTCAATTTTTATTGCCTACTGTGGGAAGTATTTTCATGTATATGTTATTCTCTGTTGAATAAGGATTCATGTCGCCCATGCCCTCACCTTCTTAATTCAATCTTTCATTCGCCATTATTTTAAAACTAAATTTCTATGCTTTAGCCCCTTGCCTCACGAATTAATCTCTGGCTTCATGTTAAGTTGTCTGTTCATTGAAGTCCAGTGGTCCCCAACATCCGAACCAGCAGTGATGTTCACAAAATCACTCATTATTTTCATTTCCACTTACTAGCATAAGATAAATAGTTCATTTGAAAGTCATCTCAGTCCTTTTCGTTCATCTATTCACTGAGTGTGACCCGGAGAGAGCCCTCTCCTGTTCTAGTAGGGCTAGCTACCAGATTAAGTGTGGTTTGTGGTTACCCTGAATTTTGCCTTCTTTAAGCCTGAGGCGGATTTAGGTGCTAACATAGTGGTGACTCCACTGGGGATCGAAAATGGTTTGCTTGAAGATTGTTTTGCCCCAGCACATATCTCAAGTTCAGAGCTGATGGTTGATTGTGGACAACAATCAGACAAAATATGGCTGAAATCATTCACCTGGCGACTCCATTCACTGAAGAATACAGTAATCGGTGCTTCATGGTGACTCCACTAGAGGCTAACTTTTTCTCTGCAAAAATGGAAGGATCTTACACAAAGTCGGGGTATCCAAAGTGGAATGGTATTCAAGACCTACTTAGCTTCCTTGTGAATTATTTCTTTGTTGTTCTTGAAGCTGCCTTGAATTTTTTTTCAGAATTTGTTGTATGATAAAGGTGATCAAAATCTTCACTCGATCTATTCAAAAAGTGTAAATAGTGAGTTTCCCTTCGATCCTGGCTTCCTTACTTTTCCTACATCTTATGATGACTCTCCTCAGAGTGATGAGCCTAAAGAAAACAAAACTGATCCCATAGCTCTGGTACATATCCCTACAGCTGTTATAATCCCAGATAGGTATAAACCTCTTGTTTACCTTCTGTTCTTCATGCTTTCCCCAAAAACAATGATCTATACTTGCCAAGATTTGACGGTGAATGTAAGAATGTCAACGCTGAGCAACATGTGCAGAATTTTGAGACTTTTCTAGAACTTTATGAAATTGATGAAGGAGATGTCAGTATAAGGTTTTTTTCTCTTTCTTTGCAAGGCAAAGTCAAGAGCTAGTTCAAAGCCCTACCTGATGCAAGCATCACAGATTTACAGCAGTTCATCAAAGTTTTTCTTGACAGGTGGAGGATCAGACAGAACCTTTTCCTTATCGTAGAAGAGTATAATCAGCTGAAAAGACTGCTAAGGGAGACAGTACAACAGTTTTCAGCCAGGTTTAATCAAGTTTATTATTCAATGTTGGTTGATATAAGACCCACTCTTGAATCTACTCTCTTGCACTACCAGGGTTCCTTTGATCCGGAAATGGAGTTTCAGCTGAGAGAAAAGAATGTCGCAACACTTGAAGAGATGCAGAACAATGCAGTAAATGTAGAGGCTCATTTGTTGATCAGAAGGGCAAGGTTGAAAGAAGAAGAGATGAAAAACATGGATCTAGAGAAAACTACACCTTCAGAGGAAAAGCTTGACATTTTGGTGAGTGCAGTAGAAGAGATTGTGAGAAAAATGACTGCAAAAGATGAAAATGGCATTCATGAACAAATGGCTGATCCAAAACATTTAGTTTCTTATCTCAGTAGTCATAAGGATTGTTTTGTAGATTATATTGGAGAAGAAAGACCTGTTGATATGACATGTATGCTTGATGATGTGTTTTATACTGACGATTTGCCTAAGTTTGATCAGTATGATGATGATGATTATGCTCTCCAAACAGAAGCTAATCTTGCAGATAAATCAACAGCCAGTTTATGGGATGAGGAAGTTCGCTTACAGTAGCTCGAGTACAATGATCAACCGAGGCATATCAGCTATGGAAATGATGAGAAAAGTGCAAAAAATTTTGAGGTAAGTGAAGGATATTTGCCTTTGTGCTTTGATTCATGTCAGTTCATCAGAGATAATTTCCATGCAATCATACATCAGCTATCGACAAATCTTGATTTGGATTCTCTTGAGGGAGATGAAAACTTTGTTCCAGACTTCTTATATTCAGAGTTCCAGCCCCCAAATGCCATTAATAGTCAGGTTGCACATGAAGACATAGAAGCTGGCTTATATGATCAAACGATACAAGAATGTTCCTTACCTCTCTGTTTTGAATCATTTCAATTTTTGTGGGGTAAATTGCATAGTAAATATTCAAATGAAAAGCTTGTAGGAAATCAACAATCTCTCAGTTTTAATGTTGAAGATGAGGCAGATGGCAAAATTTTTGAGCAGGTCGTTAATAAGAAATCTTCCGCTAAAATGATTGATGAAATCATTTTGGATATAGAACCAGATTTGCAGCCACCAAACACAATTTGAGGTCTAATTACAGATGAAGGTGAGGTAGCCGAAATACATGATTTAATGATGCAAGAGGATTCTATGCCCTTGTGTTACGGAGCATTTCAGTTTATAAGGCAGAGTATTCGTAATATCTCTAAAGAAAAGGATGACAGTCCGGTGAATAGCTTTAAAGATCAGCAGGTTGAAGATTTCATGGTAGGTTTAAGAAGGTGACTTACTTAAAAAAAATAAAAATAAAAAATAAATAAAATACAAATACAACCATACAAATACCAAATAC
>APFE030424192.1:0-32879 GCA_000404065.3 Pinus taeda
TTTTTAATCATAAAATTTATGAAAATAAATTTATCCTTATAAAATTTAAAAGGTGGAAATTTATAAATTTATTTAAAGTGTAATTTTTTTGGTGAATATATTATTCTTGGATATTCAATGTTTAAAACTTCGGGAACATTTCTATTAAAATATTAGAATTTCTAATAATTTTAAATAAAGTATCTATATAATTTTGTGTATGTCTAAACTAAAATAATATTACCTTCTAAAATTTAGTCTAACAATTTTTAAGAAAAAGAAATTATTAAATTTTATTTTAGAGAAACTTAAAATATTAATCCATTTGTATAAATTACTATTGCAACTAACATGTATAATGAAAGTTACCTACATTACAATCTAAAATAGCATTATACTAATAGTAGTGGTCAAAGCTAAACTAATAGTGGTACAAATGGATTACTAGAGTCCTCCCTACCATGAACTAATAAGAACTTTTGAACATTTGTCAAATTCAAAATCACACATTTAGGTCAAAACACAATATCATAAATAAATAAAGTGATGATTGACAAAAAAAAAATTAAAAAAAAAACAATCAAACTCTCATACACTTATGTTGAAAGCATAAAATATTTTGTTTAATTACCTCCTTAAAAACCTATAAACATATATGTGACACCTGTAAGAGTTTTATGAATTCATGTTATAATTGTAACATTATTTACTTCTTTTATGAACTCTGGGAACTAACTACAGTCTAAGTGGAAGACAAAATAAATGCAGTAGTTTAGACTTGGTCAAGTTCTTAAATATTAAAAGAAAGGTTTTAATATATATAACTAAATAAAGAAATATCTCCACATAAAATGCCAGTTAGATGTATTCCCCTCTTAGTAAGAGGGTAGTTCCAAGGAAGGAAAATTCTTTTCTTTTGGGAGGAAAAAGGAGCTTGAGGAAGGAGAGAGAGAAGGAAGAGGAAATCTCATCCTGACACAGGACGTTGTGCAGGTGAGAAGAATATTATTGTTTCTGAGGAGTTCCGAAGCTTTACTTTGTCCAGTGGAATCCTTGATGAATCCTTGCAATTTGGGACTCTAAACTAGACCACAGGTCTTGAGGTTTGGAGACTAGACAACTCAAGATTGAAACATATACTTTCTGGACGACTGGAAGCTCTGGAGGAGACTAGACGTCATTTCTAGCCTCGTGGTTGGGAGGAGAGACTTCTTGGCAACTCTAACTGAGAAAGTGAAAAAAATAAAATAGTATATATTTATATTTAAGGACAAAAGTAGAACAATAAATCTTTATACAGGAAAGAACTGAGCAATGATATCTCGAGCAATGATATATCTCCGTAGAATTTACATATATTTTTTTTAGAAAAAAATAGAATTGATATACATGATATGTTTCCGTTCTTATTAAAAAGAAAATCACATTTCCTATGTAAGACTAGCATTGTACAGTGTGATATCATAAGGAGAAGTAAATTGAAATAAGTTTTGACTTTCATGTATTTCCCAATGAAATATTCAATAACTTGTAAAGGGAAATATTGTGCATATATGTAAACCAAGAAAGAGTTCAACACTCTCCAACTGTGTTTTATTTAAGAAAATCATTTTTCACGGAAATGAACAAGTCTTGGAAACACCAAAATAAAGTTTCTCGAGAACGTTGGGAAATACAATTAAATTATAAGTAGGGTTGGGGGAAGTGAGTAGGGTTTGGGGAATCCCTGTTCCATACACGACTCAATACTTGTAGGATAGTTACTGGGCAACTGGTCAACCCATAGATTATAAGCTCTAGTAAAAACAATTGGGCCTAGATAAGATAGCCTGAAAGAAGAAGGGAAATCAGTGAAATGCATATAATTTCCAAAATTTACTAAGAAATTCATTAATTGCATAAATAAAAATCATCCATCTATGCGAACCCGCAATAATCAAGGACATGTTTTGATGCATAAATAACAAGGGTTTTCATCCCAAAAATTGTAGTGGCTTATCTTCTAGATTAAACCACAACCGTAGCCCAAAAATGAATACCCGTATCCAAAACTAGAACCGAATCATTTATAATTTAAAACATTAACTAGTACAATGAAGAGGGTTCTAGTATGACCTAACCACTTCGACTCTAGCAATAGAAATTCCTAGCCGAGGAACAAAGGAATTATCCTAAACAATAAGGGTAGTGTAGCTAGAAACCAACGTGGAAAACCCTGGAGATTGGTCACTACCGTAAACCAACATTGTCCTCCATTACCTCCCTCGAGGAGAGTGACCGAGTTTCTTGCTGCAAAGAAAAAACAAAACCTTGGTTAAATGTTGCATGAGGAAATGAGGAACCAGTGATAAAATGTGACTCTGATACAATTTTCTTTTAAAGAAAAGAAACAAACCCTTAGCCAATTATGTGGTGAGAAAGGAAGCCTCAAGAGAAGGCACCGTCACTAGCAAACAAATTCCCAACCCATCAAAACTCTAACTGTTCTTCATTGGTGAGTTGGATATGCCGCACGGTGGAAGAGGAGTCGGGGAATACCCTTTGTAGAAGAAACCTGAAGGACAACAAGGTGAGTAGTGTCAGCCGCCAAGGAGACTTGAACGAGAACCTTTAGAAGGGTAACAATAAAAGGCGTGGTTGCAAGGGAGTTACATATCTTCCCTCTCAACCCAACACAACTCTAAATGACCATGTTCGCCCTTTCACCCTCCATTGGTTACCCTAACCGCGCTCAGGAACACCTGAGCTGTCGGATTGCTAGGAGGCGGATCAACCGTTGGATGACTGTTATGTGTGAGACTTAATGAATTACACTTGGAGAGCATAAAGGTAGTCTTAAGAACCCTCCATTTCATTAAATGTTGTCCTGATGCATTGAACCCTTCCGCTAGGAGGGGACTAAGGTTTATGTATAAAATCAAAACATTTTGTATATTTACATGAAAACATTGTATAATGGCATAAATAATTATGTATGGTTAGGCAGTAGAAGGCTTTACCATGAGTTAGTATGACTTAGCGAGTAGGCATAGTAAAAAAAAAATAAAAAAAAAATGATGTTAAGTTGTTTTAGCTGTTACAAGTGGTATCAGGGCCCAATGTTCAACGTTGTGGCCAAGTAGGGTAAACTAATTGTCAACATTGCTAATATGCACAAAGAAAATAAATAAAGATGCAGGGAGGAACCGAACCTTGAACAAGAGCCCACGTACCTTATATGGAAGCCAACCCACAAATGTGGGTGCAATGGGAGAGGAATATCGATAAGAAAATGTAGCATTGTTAGAGATAATTTAGCAATTGTGTACAGAGATGACCAACCTAAGGACCGACAATAAATATTGTGACAAGAACAAGAAAGGATCCTAAAAAGTTTATCAGACCAACAAAATCATCGGGCACCGAACCCAAGTGCAGGAAATGGAGATCACACAGAGACATTTTGTCATGAAGAATACAATGAGGATTTAGATGGGGGACATAATGATGAAGAAGGAAGGTTAGATAATACCTCATTGGGTATAGGTCCTAAGAAGCAAAAATTTGAACTACGAATTAAGGAGGAAGATATGTGTAAGGCGAAATTCCGGACTCAGTACGGAAAATATGAATTCGTAGTGTTACCCTTTGGGCTTACCAATACCCTACCACATTTATGACTCTATGAGCTTAATGAATGGTATATTTCATTTGTATTTAGACAAATTTGTCCTAATATTTATTGACGATATTCTCATATATTCCAACAATGTCAAGGATCATCAGAAGAATTTGAGAATCGTATTGCAAAATTTGCAGGATAACCAGCCATATGCTAAACACAGTAACTGTGATTTCTACAAGAACCAAATCGAGTATCTAGGACATGTTATTTTAGCAGAAGGAATTGTAGTTGAACCCGAAAATATCAAAACCATCATGGAGTGGCCTATTCCTAGGAATATTGCTGATATTTGATCCTTCATGTGGTTAGCTAGACACTACAGTCGATTTATTGAAGGATTTTCTAAAACTTCTTACCTGATTACCTAACTACAAAATAAAGGAAAGGTTTTCAAGTGGACGATAGAAAGTCAACAAATATTTGAACACTTGAAGTAGTTATTGAATTTTTCCCCTGTTTTAGAAGTAGCGAACCCCAAGAAAGAGTTCATTGTTTTCACAGATGCATGCCAGGAAGGTGTCAGGGGGTATTGATGCAGGATGGGAAATTCATAGCTTATGAATCCTATAAATTGAAGGACCATGAGCAATGATATTCCGCTTATAATTTGGAACTAACTGTTGTAGTGCATGCTTTAAAGGTATGGCGACATTATTTGTTGGGTAAGAAATTTTTGTTAATGGCAGATCATAGTAGTTTAATGAATTTCTTTACCCAACCGCATCTAAATTCTCATCAAGCTAGGTGGACTACTTTTCTAAGTTAATTCAAATTCGATATTAAGCATCTTAAAGGAAAGGAGAACCAAGCGGTTGATGCGCTGAATAAGAAGTTATATTTCATATATGAAATTCAATACAGTCGGGTGGAATCAAAATTCTTAGAGAAAATAGAAGAAGCTACCCACAATGACCCTGAATATATGTTTTTATGGCAGCAAGCTAGTCAAGCACAGAAATTAGGAAAACAATTTGAATATGGTTTGAACATTGAAGGATTTCTAACCTTTAAGGGTAGAATATATGTTCCTACCTAAATTTATGTTAAACAATTTATGTTAGATGAGTTTCACAGGAGCTCGTATGTTTGTCCATGTAGGTTTTAACCCCGTACAGAAATTACCTGCATATGAATTGTAAAACACAGAAAATAAACGTTAACCAAGTGAAGTTTACCTTGCAAATAGATAATATTTTTGGATTCGCCGACGAAAAAGATGGAGGTCGCCCTTGGCTCTAGGGTTTCAGGATGATGCTACAGCACCGCCGCCGCAGATCCAAACTCTGTCCTTTGGTGCAGATCGACTCGAGGCTTGACGGATGGGCACCCATTTTCTGCTTTCATTCGCCGGTATCAGATGGTATTGTTCGCTGAAAGGGTCTTTCACGCCCCGCCCAACAGTGAGCAAATTCCGGGGACGGTCCCCTGTTCCTGGACGCGGGCTGGTGATGGCGGCTCCTGCCCAATCGCCCTGTTCATGGATTTCAATACCGCCCCCGCCAATGGCTGGTTATGGAGCCGATATGACGGTCCCGGGCCGTATGTAAAACGCAGAGCTGAAAAAAAGTCTCGGATGGGGAGTATGGAACCGATCCAATGGAACCTGATGATACCTCTGTTTATTTTTCTGCAGATCCGAGATTTTTCCTTCATAATGCCTCTTTCTGTCAGAGGGAAATCAGAAAACGATAGGCAAATGAGAGATATCCACAGGAGGGCCCTCGATCCGGATTCTCTGATAACATTTATGCAGATCCGGGCTTTTCTCCTCTTGCAGTGTCTCTCTGTCAGAGGGCCAGCAGTCACCGATAGGCTTGTGGGAGATCTCCAATGCAGAGATCTCGTTCTGGACAACGACACTCCAAATTTGGAAAAGGGCTGGAATAAAAAGGCGGATCTATCAGATCTGAAGCGATCCAGGAAAAAACAACTTGGGGTTTTACCAGATCTAGATCAAAAAGGCAAAGAACAGGACTTGGCTATAGCAGAGAGCGTGTATCCAATACAAATCTTCATTAAAACAACTGCAGGCAGTCACGTTTTCATGCAGATCTGGAACAAAATGAATGTAATGGATCTAAAAGGAGAGATTCAAGACAAACTAGGAGTCCCAGTCTCATCCCAAATACTAATTTTTTCTGGGCAATGCATGCAGGATCAGTTTTCTCTCCAACATTACAAGGTTGCAAAGGACTCAACTATTGTCCTCACTCACAGATTGAGGGGCGGATCTAAGGGAGAATCTTCAAAATATATAAGCTCCTATTGTGATGCAGCAAAAGGGAAAGGTTCCCCGAAAGGGAAAGAACCTACAGTTGCCCATACTCCTCCAGGGAAGTACATCGTGGACCAAGCCCCAGAAAACCCTTCCATATCACTGGACTTACCAGAGGTAAAATATATTTTTACAGATCTAATAAAAAACGCTGTTATTTGCAGATTTAACGGTTTTTGGCCCAAAACCGATGCGTTGTATCAATGGATACACACGACCTGGACAGAAAATTGTCAAATCAATCTATGCTCTAAAGGTTTTTTTATTGTAAATTTCTACACAGAAGAAGAAAAGGAAAAAATCCTTAGTGCAGGGCCATGGTTCTGGGGTAATGCTGGTCTGTTTATTACCCCATGGTTCCCAGAGTTCGACCCCAATACTTTGGTGGTAACAAGGATGCCTGTATGGGTTAGACTGCACAACCTGCCAATACATTTTTGGCATCATAACACCCTTTCAGTTATTGGGAATACCCTTGGAAAAATGCTAAAGGTTGATCCAGAGAGACACATAAAAGGCATTTTTACTTTTGCTAGGATATGCGTTGAGGTAGACCTTAGTAAAGGGCTACCTGAAAGCATCATCTTAACCTTCAATAACACACGATGGAAACAACCTCTGGACTATGAGAACACAGCTTTTAGATGCAGGGGATGTCAACAAACAGGGCATTTGCTCAACGCATGCAAAAGCCAGAACAAGAACAAGCCACAGCAAAGGAAGCCAAAGGGTTGGCAGAATATTGATGAGCTAATGAAGAAGAATGCAGCAGAAAAGAAAGCCTCTTCAAACAAAGAAGACGAAGAAACAGAAGGAGAAGATGATGACACCACTACAGAGAATGATGAAACAGGGGACCAGAAGGAAGACACATCAGATCAGAAGACATCACAGCTTCATACAAATCAGACAGAGACTCAACACGAACAGGCTATGCTGAAAAGCATGGACCATGGTATGGGGGGTAATAAACGGCAACATCATTTTGACTCATCAGATTTTGATAAGGAAACAGGATTGCAGAAATCCGAGTCTCATTTGGTCATTGTTCCGATCGAGCCCACTCAAGGAGAGTGGCGCAAGGTTGAAAAGAAAAAGGGTCGGAAATCTTGACATGGCTGTCATTTTCTTCCTCCTTTTTCTTCTGTATCTCTTCTTTCTCTTTTCTCTCTTTCTATGTGCACGTTAGGCTCCTAATGTTGCGTTAAACGTGTAGAGCTCAAAGAGCCCAGATTGGCGGCTTGAGCCTTGTCTTAATCGTTTAAGCTGGTGTAACTTCCTTTATTATATTTTTAATAAAAAGTTACCGTTTTTTTCTTTGGAAAAAAAAAAACACAGAAAATAAACAATGTGAGAGTATAACACATAAAACACATATACACAGATTTTCCCCTAGATCCCAAAACCAGGACTACCATCTTCATTTTTTAGTATGTTCCTTTCAATGTTACAATACATAATTATACATGTTGAAGCATCCAATACCATGGACCAAAAACCATCGTGTCCAAAACCAAGGACCGAAAACCATCGCGTCCAAAACCATGTGTGAAAATCATGCAAAAAACCATAGGTAGGTCCGCCCAACCTAATATAGGGTCCAAAAAAAAATATCTTGAGTCGCTGCACCAGACCCCGTAGAGGGGGGCTACCTGCCCCCCTTAAACCCCCTATGACCACCCTGAAATGCAAAGCTAACATACTACCTAAAAAATGACTAAAATCGAACTACAAACTAGCTAACTTCTGCCTAAAAAGTGACTAACTGGAATGAGGTGCTAAGCCCTCTTATTTATAAAAATTGATGACCCCAACAGCCCTCCTAAACTTTAGGAATTTGGTTGCCAAAACTTGTAGTTAACAACACTTTTACTAGCACTTGCTCGACTGCCCTTGTGATAATTGATTTGGTGGCCCTTGAACTCCGAGCTGATGGTGGAGAATTTGAGGTAAGGGCCCATAAATGAAGGGGACACCTTCCTACAAATCATCTCCCTTGTTCTTCCACGAATTTGGCTGCCAAGTGCTCATTAAAACCTTTGACTTTGTCTCAAAATTGACTAAAAATCTGCACAAAGCACCCATTAGACTTGTTGGCATAATGACTAACCCAATTCACTCTATTAGCATAAATATAATAAAAACATGCAATAAAATAATGAAAATGGTGGATTAAGTCGAATTAGGAGGTTGAATGAGCCCATATAATTATCCATTTTTGGGGCTCATCAACAGCAATAGATAAAAGTAATCTAATAGAAGCTACCTTGGCAACAAGAGAAAAAATATCACCAAAATCAATGCCCCGCACCTGAGAATAACCTTTTGCTACCAATCAAGCTTTGTATTTATCCACCTTTCCTTCTGCCCTTTTGCATTTGTCTTCTTCTTGAACCCCCATTTGCTGCCAATGGGTTTCCTTCCAGCCAACAACTCCACCAGATCCGAAGTGTCATTTTTGTGCAAAGATTCCATTTCATCAACCATGGCCTCTTTCTAGAGTTTGCCATCCTCTGAATATACTGTGTCCTTTACAGTTCTGGGATCATCATCAGTAATAGATAAAGCAAAATTTGAACATAAAGCAAATGGACTATACCTTTCTGGATGCCTTCTTTCTCGAACTGATCTTCTTACACCCGGAGTTTGTGGCTCTTCAGCTTTTGATTCCTCCTCTACTGTAGAGTCTGATTCTTCCTCCTTTAGTTCAAACTCTATCTTCACAGGTTCCTTTGGTTGGACTTCATGTTAATAACATCTTTCACCGCTCTGAACACCACATCTCGACTGTACACAACCTTCCTTGTTACTGGGTTCCAAAGCTTATAACCCTTTAAACCATCCTTATACCCAATAAAGATGCACTTTTCAGATTTACTATCCAACTTGGTTCTCTTCTCCTTTGGAACATGTATATATGCATCACATCCAAATACCCTCAGATGTGAAAGAGAGGGTTTCTTACCAGTCCATACCTATTGTGGAGTCTTATCTTCCAATGTTGATGAAGGTGATCTGTTGACCAGGTAACATGAAGTCTCCACCACCTCTGCCTAGAATTCATGTCTTAACCTAGCACCACTAAGCATGCTTCTTTCCGTTTCCATCAACGTCTTGTTCATTCTTTCCGCAACTCCATTTTGCTCAGATGTGCATGGAGGAGTCTTTTGCTGTACATACGACACTTCTTACAGAATTCTTCAAATTCCTTACTGCAAAACTCTCGACTGTTATCTGCCTCAGCACCTTTAACTTCTTCTCTGTCTAGTTTTCCACTAGAGTCTTAAATTCTTTAAACCTGTCAAAGACTTTAGATTTCTTCTTAAGGAAATATATCCATTTATTCCTTGAGAAGTCATCTATAAATGATACATAGTACACAGACTTACCCAGTGATGGAACCTTCGATAGGTCCAAACACATCACTGTGACACAAGCTTCTAATATCTGTTTTGTCCCTACTTACCACTAGAGGTGAAACTCACCTGATTCTGCTTCCCATATACACAATTTTGCACAGAAATCCAAAATCCAGAGAGCTATTATTCATACCTTCTACCATACCCTTTACCATGAAGTATTCGAAGGCCCTTCTCTCCAATATGTCCAAGCCTTTGATGCCATAACATGGTCTTTTCTCCAAAGACCACTAGATTTTCAGCTCCACTTTCAGGAACCATAGAAATGTTGCACCCATCAATAACAATGCTACCTTACAATTTGTACAAAGTTTCGATCCGAACTCCCCGCATCAATACCAATGCTCCTCGAACCATCATGCTGGTATCTTTCTCAAACACTGTTTTTACACCTGCATCATCCAACTTGCTTATAGAAATCAGATTTCTGGCCAATGCAGGAATATGCAGAACACTCGGAAGTGTTCTAACCCTTCCTTCTTGCAACTTCAACTTTACTTTTCTGTCACCAACAATTCTAACCTTCTTTTCATCCCCCAAGAAGAAGTCACCACCATCATATTTCTTATACTACGCAGAACCACTCTCTATGGGGAGTGAAGTCAAAGGATGCACCTGAGTCAATCAACCATGCCTCATGGTCTACATGTGTACTTGAACAAGCCAAGTACACATCCCCACCTTCATCTAAGGTAGTTTTTGCCTCTGTAGAAGGAGCACCATCAGATCCCTTTCCTTTCTCGGGAGATTTAGATTTATAGTGCCTTTTGTAGTGCCCTTCCTTTCCGCATTTCCAGCACACCACCTTTACAGGTTTTCCTAGAGATTTAGATCTCCCTCTATATTTAGATCTCCCACTCGATGACTTATTTTTGTTTATGTTTTGTGACCGTCCTCATACAGACAAGGCATCGCCATTCTGGCTCTCCATATTTTTCCATCTCATCTCCTCCGTCATCAAGGATGAGACTATTTCATCAAATTGCAAGGCAGTTGCATTGCTACCTATTGCAATAACCAGACTATCCCACAAATCTGGTAGAGAACACAACAAACTGATGCACTTATCTTCATTTGAAATTTTAATATCAACAGATAATAACTGACTTACCACAATATTAAATGCGTTCAGATGCTCTGTCACCGAGTCTCCATATTTCATCTTCAAGTTATACATCTTTTTCCGTAGGACCAATTTATTCACCAGAGACTTAGATTGGTACAAAGTCCCTAACTTGTCCCACAAAGCCTTAGCTGTAGCTTCCCCTGATACATTCAATAATACTGAATCTAAGACACACAATCGTATTGTGCTCTATGCCTTTCGATCCAACTTCTTTCATTCTTCATCAGACAATCTCGTTGGTTTAGTACTCGGATCTACGACAATCCACTAATCTTTTTCCACCAACAGATCTTCCATATTGAGTTTCCACAACTCAAAACTTTAACCATTAAATTTCTTGATCTCTATCTTTCCACTACTCGCCATCTTCTTTCACCACCAGAATCAATCTCGTCGATCTCCCACTAAACAAGGTCTACCACAGGCCTGAGAGAAACCCCTCAGCAACAAAGGCATTCCCTTGAAGCCAAAACAACTTTGATACTAAATGTAGGTTTTAATCCCGTACAAAAATTACCAGCATACGAATTCTAAAACACAAAATAAACAATGCGAGAGCATAACACATATACACAAAGATTTTCCCCTGGATTCCAAAACTGGGACTACCAGCTTGATTTTTCATTATGTTCATTTCAATGTTACAATACATATTTATACATGCCAAAGCATCCAATACCATGGACCGAAAACCATCGCGTCCAAAACCATGTGCGAAAATCATGCACAAAACGATAGGTAGGTCCGCCCAACCTAATATAGGGGTTAGTCATGGAAAGAATATAACACAACCCAAAAACCCACCCCAGATATCAAAAACTAATTTATGGAATTAAAATGAATTTCTTTTGGCCTGGAATGAGGAGAGACATCACCGAATATTTGGAAAAATGTTTGGAATGCCAACAAGTTAAGGTGGAACACCATGATCCTACTCGACTCCCCATTCTAGAATGGAAATGGGATACTATTACAATGGATTTTATAACAGGATTCTCTAAACCCATAAAATTGTATGACTTCATCATGGTAGTGGTAGATAAGTTAAGTAAGACAACTCACTTTATACCTATAAAATATACATATAAAACAATTGAAATTGCTGATATTTTTATGAAAGAGATATTTCAACTACATGGTATACCAAGAGTGGTGATCTTAGAGATGGGTGTGAAATTTACTTCTGCTTTTTGGAAAGCCCAGCTCATGAGATTGGGGACTCAAATCTAGTTTAGCACTGCATATCATCCCCAAACTGATGGACAGATAGAATGGGTGAATCAAGTGCTGGAAGATATGTTAAGAATGTAGTAATGCAACAACCAACTAAGTGGGAAGATTATCTCCACTTAATTGAGTTATCTTATAATAACGGTTTCCATGAATCTCTAGGAATGAGCCCCTTTAAAGTATTATATGGAAGAAAATGCAGGGTGCCTACCAATTGGAATAATCCCAGAGATAAGTTGGTATTAGGAACTAAGATGCTCGTTGAAATGGAGTAGATAGTAAAAAAAGGTGCATCAGAAGCTAAAGGTTGCCCAAGGCAGGCAAAATAATTATGCAGATAAGAAGAGGACCTATCGAGAGTTTCAGGAGGGAGACCATGTCTATTTACGGATTAAGCCTAAAAGAATCACATTGCACTGGGACAACTGCGATAAATTAGCACCCAGATACTGTGGGTCCTTCCAAATTCTAGAAAGAATTGGACTGATGGCTTAGTAGCTAGCACTACCTGCCCAATCAGGATTCATGATGTGATCCATGTATCGTTATTAAAGAAATATATCTACGATCCTAGACATGTGATTAGTTGGCTAGATATGTAGGTAACTTATATAATGAATTAAATTGTTAAATAAACATTGCAGATGATATTGATAATAATACGATAAAAATTTTAGTGCCAATTGAAGTGGATGGAGAACTGTTGGTAGAACCTTTGCGCATTTTAGAGCAGAGAGAAACAACGCTACAGAGGCGAGCTATCACCCAGGTTAAAGTGCAATGGAATCACTTCAGCTCGGATGAAACTGCCTGGGAAGATAAAAAATTCATGTAACATGCATATCAAAACTTGATTAAATGGTTTGAAATAATCATCGAGAATGGTGTTTCGTACAAGGAGGGAAAGATGTGACACCCGTAAGATTTTCATGAATTCATGTTATAATTTTAACATTATTTACTTCTTTTATGAACTCTACAAACTAACTACACTTTAAGTGGAAGACCAAATAAATGTAGTAACTCAGACTTGGTCAAGTTCTTAAATATTAAAAGAAATTTTTTAATATATATAATTGAATGAAGAAATCTCTCCAGGGAGTTAGGTCAGTTAGATCTCTTCCCCTCTTAGAAAAAGGGTAGTTTCATGGAAGGAATATTCTTTTTTTTTTGGAGGAGAAAGGAGCCTAAGGAACGAGAGAGAGAGAAGGAAGATGAAATAACAACCTGACACAAGACGTTGTCTGGGTGAGCAGCATACTGTTGTTTTTGAGGAGTTCCTGAGCTTGAATTGGGCTAGTGGAATGCTTGAAGAATCCTTGCAAGTTGGGACTCTAAACTAGACCAGGGGTCTTGAGGTTTGGAGGCTAGACAACTCAAGATTGAAACCTATATTGTCTGGATGAGTGGAAGCTCGGTGGAAGATTGGACGTCATTTTTGGCCTCATGGTTGGGAGGAGAGACTTCCTGGTTCTAGTTGGTGTAGATAGTCCATTTACATCACTGTATTTGTTATGTTTCTTTTAAAAGATTGGCAATTGTGACTGAAAAAGTGAAAGAAATCAAATAGTGTATATTTTTGTTTAAGGACAAAAGTAGAACAATAAATATTTATACAGGAAACAACTTAGCAACGATATCTCTCTGTAGCATTTACATTTGTTTATTTTTAGAAAAAAAATAGAATTGAAATAGATGATATGTTTTCGTTCTTATTATAAAGAAAATCATATTTCCTCTGTAAGAGTAGTATTGTACAATGTGATATCATAACGAGAAGTAAACTGAAATAAGTAATAAATTTCATCTATTTCCAAATGAAATTATCAATAGGAAATATTGTGCATATCTGTAAACTGAGAAAGAGTTCAACACTATCCAACTATGTTTTATTTAACAGAGTCATTTTTCATGGAAATGAATGAGTCTTGGAAACACCAAAAGAAGGTTATTCAAGAATATTGAGAAATATAATTAAATTATAAGTAGGGTTGGGGGAATCCCAGTTCCATACACGACTCAATACTTCTAGGATAGTTACAGGGTAACTGGACAACCCATAAATTATAAGCTCTAGTAAAAACAATTAGGCCTGGACAAGATAGCCCGAAAGAAGAAGGGAAATCAGTAGAATGCATATAATTTCCAAAATTTACTAATACATTCACTAATTGCACAAATAACAAGCATCCAGCTATGCAAACCCACAACAATTAGAGACATGTATTGTTGCATAAATCACAAAGGTTTTCATCCCAAAAATTGTTTTGGCTTATCACCCATATTAAACCATGACTTGTTGCCGGGAAATGAATAACCTTATCCAAAAATAGAACTGAGTCATTTATAATTTAAAATATTAACCAGTATAGTGAAGAGGGCTCTTGTATGATCCAACCACTTCAACTCGAGAAATAAAAATTCCTAGTCGAGGAACAGAGGAATGCTCCTAAGAATCTAAGGGTAGTGTAGCCATAAACCAACCTGGCATGCCACAGAGATTGGTCATTGTCGTAACCCAACACTGTCCTCCATTAACTCCCTCGAGGAGAGTGACTGAGTTTCCTGCTGCAAAGAAAAAACAAAACTTTTGTTAAATGACGCATGAGGAAAACAGGAACTAGTGATAAAATATGACTCTGATACAACTTTTTTTTAAGGAAAAGAAATAAACCCTTACCCAATTTTGTGGTGAGAAAGGAAGCCTCAAGAGTAGGAATCGTTGCCAACAAAACAAAGCCCCAACCCATCAAAATTGTGGTTTCCCTTCATGGGTGAGTTGGATATGCCGCACGGTGGAAGAGGAGTTGGGGAATACCCTTTGTAGAAAAAACCTCAAGGACAACAAGGTGAGCGGTGTCGACCGCCAAGGAGACTTGAAGTAGAACCTTTAGAAAGGTAACTGAGGATTCTTGTGGTGGCAAGTAGACTAATTTGCAAGTGTAGAATATGGAGCTACAAGGGAGTTACAAAGATTCTCTCTCAACCCAGCACAACACGGAATCACAATGTTCGCCCTCCATTGGTTACCTTAACTGCGCTCTGGAGCACTTGAGTCGTCGGATTGCCAGGAGGCAAATCAATCGTTGGATGACTGTTATGTGTCAAACTTAATGAATTACACCTGGAGAGCATAAAGGCAGTCTCGAGAACCCTCCATTTCATTAAATGTTGTCGTGATGCATTGAACCCTGTCATGGGGAGGGGACTAAGGTTTATGTATAAAACCAAAACAGGTTGTATATTGCCATGAAAGAATTGTATAATGCCATAAATAAATAATTATGTATTGTTAGGCGGCAGAAGATTTTACCGTAAATTAGTATGATTTAGTGAGTAGGTGTAGTAAAATAAAAAATAAGAACATTATGTTAAGTTGGTATAGTTGTTATAATATAATTCTATAAAGTTTTTTAAAATCTTGCATTCACACATTATTTTGATAATACAAAAAAATGGACTGTATTTCCTCTCCAAAAACCTATAAACCTATAATTCTATAAATTAATTTTAAATGGATAGTTTAAATTTTACATTGCTCTTTTCTCAAACAATATCTCCATCACTTCAATTTAAATATTCATGGAATTGTAAGCGAAAATTTTAAATTTAAATATTCATGGAATTGTAAGCGAAAATAAAATTTTGTGGTCATACATGAACTTTCAAACTCTTTTAACGAACCAATAAACTATTTATATATATATGATACTTGAATAAAATTACACCAATAAAATTAATTTTAAATTGGTACTTGGGATTTTGTATTTCTTTTTTCTCAAACAATACTTCAGTTTAAAATGTGTAAATTTTCGTAGGGTTGTAAGCTAAAGTAACATTTATTGGTCATACATGAACTTTTAATCTATTTCTTTAAAGGCTTTCAATCTATTTCATTAAATTTCTCATTTTGTGACTTTCAAATCTACTCCTCTTTAGTGCAATGACTTTCACGTAAAAGGGATACAAATGCTTTTGGTATTATGGGTGGTGAAATGGTTTACAAGTATGCTCAAGCGTTGATTCTAGGGTTGGAGTGATCACGATTATTTAAAAAAATTGTGAATCTCTTTGATTATGCATTTTGATGATCCCTTTATTTTGTATTTATAAATTATCATTATTTCGTATTTATAAATTATCATTATTATTAATAAAATGCATTGGTTCTCCACTAAGTAAAGTAGAAATCCATATGATTTTCTATTCTGTAAGGTAAAAGTCCACTATTATTTTCCACCATGTAAAGATTGTTTTTTTTTTTTTTTAAATTCAATAACAATTTGTTATAATTTTTATTTATTTTTTATGATATCAATCACATTCTTGGTTGAAGCATCATTAGAGAAAATGAATAGATAAAAATATTTAACATCAATCAAATTTTTTTAATAATATCAGTATATTTTAGTGGAGAAAATGTGATTTGGTCCATTAGCCATCAAAGTCTACATATCCTAGCATGTTAAGATTTAGTTAAAAAAATTAAGAGAAATATTATTTTTATTAAAGCGATCTCCATATCATTTCCTATCAACTAATGACTTCTTCCCCTTCCCTCTCGCTAGCTTTTTACTTGCTCATAAATAATTAGGATATGAACAACCAATATTGCAATTCAGGTCGTTCTTTACTATCGATCCTTACGAGCCCACAACTGATTAGAGTAAGGTCATGTCATTCTCTAAAGAATGGAGTGTCATTACCCACAACAACCGTCATTTGATAGGAAAAATAATTGCTCTTAAACTCACAACTATGGATTTGCACGACACCATTTTTCGTCCTCCAAACGAGTTCCTCTTCAAATATAGACTATATTCCCTAGGTAAATATCTACATCCATATAAAAAAAAAGAAGTGAATCCTAAGCTCTAATCCCCATCCCATGATCCTGCAAGAGCGCAATATCCACATTAACATCAATAAAAATGCAACAAATCCTAAAATGAAATCAAGAATATATGTTTGTGTCAAGATTCCAAACATCAACCTCGGCATGTTAAATATAACTTTTCACTTGGCTCCTCTGGATTGCCTCAGTACAACACGTGAGAATCCTTATCATACTTGGAAATATCAAACAAGAGGAGGAATGATAAAATGGTAAAGAGTAAGAAAAAGTTGAGTCGTGAAGATCCATAGTTGTGAGTTTGACAACAATTACTCTGTCAATTAGATCACCGATGTCGTAGGTTACTCCACTTCAGTTTTACAAGACCCAACCTTGCTCTAATTTGTGTAGGTTCTTAAGTATCACCACGCGACCTCGTTTTAAACTATGTGGGTTCTCAAGAATCATCATAACTTCAAATTTCTAATAAAACAAAATATGGTAGGGCAGTTTCAGAAATTCAAAATTCCAGTTTGAATGGTTTATGGATTTGACACCATTAAAAAATTCAAAATTTGAAATAGAATAGCATTAATGTGCATAAATTTCCACTTTGGCATAGACATTAATTATGTGGTGACCTGGCAACAATGTCGTAGCCAAATACGCACATCTAAGACCAATTTTCACACCATACCCATGCCCACGCATGATGATCTGCAAATGTGTTTGGATGCAAGGGTGTATTGTCACATGTACTAATAGGTTCAATGGAAAAGATGACATAATAGTCAAGGTTCATGTATTGATTGATAGAGTACCCGACCATTGTCATTGGGATATTTCTGGAGTTTTGACAGTTTAGTAGATACCCATAGTCCTCAGTTTTGTAGTTATCATTGTCGTTATTGTTAAAGGTACAACCAGTGCGCCTCCAAAAGCTTCCTATACCCATGTCAACTTGAAGGATCCACCAGTGCACTCCAAGCATGGAATTTCAAATCTTCTTTACCCATCAAATGAAAAATTGATGAATTTTTTGTATTTTCATACTGTTCCTTTTACGTTCTAGCTAAATTTATGAATGTCAACCTTTGTTTTTGAATGTCGGCCTCCTTCTTAGACAACTATTTACTAGAGTGCATGATGCCAACTAAATATGGTTTCCTAGGCTTAGTTAATGAAAATATCACATTTTCACAAATGTTGAGTGCATTGAATATTTTTCCCACAAATAAACACATTGATTGCTAATCTAGAAAGTAAATAAATACTAAGGAGTTATCAGTTTCTCTTGCTTTGAAACCCCAGTATATGTCTGTTCGTCTTTTAGGAAAAGGAAAGTCTTGTTCCACATGGAAACTGTTGGATCTCGGCCCAATGACTACATAATTATCGATTGCCAAATTACTACATAATTATCTATTGACAAATGTTTATTTCAATTTGGAGGTATCATTAACCTAAAGCTTTCCATGTCCAGAATAAAATCTAATGCCTTGACTTTTAAGCAATCGACACTCACACAGTTATGCCCAAAATTTTCTCTCGAGTCGAAACATGAAAGAACAATCTATTATTTATGCAAAACTGTGAAATGATAATCAAACGTATATCTAACTTCTTATCTATGTTATATAAGAATCAAGAAGAAACCTTACAAATCCAAAATAAACGGGCGTGACCTTCCAATGGTAGATCCCTTTATAGTTATCCCCAAAACACTTTCACCTTTTTATGTAAATAGAGGCTTGAGAAATAATAAAGAGAGAAATCAAGTATTAAGTGTAGGGAAAATACACATTAACCATTTGGAGAATCCAAAACAGAAGTCACATTCCAAAGAATTATACAAGAGAGAAATCTAATAGTTAGGGAAAATACTCATCGAGCAGAAAATACACATTAACAATTTAGAGAATCCAAAACGGAAGTCACATTCCAAAGAAGTATACAGGAGATAAATCTAACAGTTAGGGAAAATACTCATCAATTACACACCTGGGATTAGCGAATTCATATAGCTTCACCTTTTGGGGAGAAAATTATAAGTCCCACTTTAGAATCACAGAGCACCGAGAGCTCATAATCTTTCTTCAAAAACCCATTCCCACGCTTGGAAAACTTAACCTTTCCCTCACCATTCTCCTTCTCTCTCTTTTTCCCTTAGAATGGTCAATCACATCATCTCTAAAAATTAGGCGTTATTCTAGTTGTTGAACTCATTATGGCACATTATTTCTTCATCCTTCAAGCCCGTTATCCCTTCAGTCCTAAAATTCTTAAGCAAAATTGAACTTTTATTGGTCATAAAATCAAAACCTCTTCCTTCTAAAGATGCTTACACAAAATCAAACTTTTACTGATCGTAGAATCGAAAGAAATTTGATCACAAACTGAAACTATAGAAGAAGTCGAGTTTGTTTGGTGCAAGCTTAAAATGATAAAGGGATGATTTCATCCTCTCTCTCAGTGTTATCAAACTCGTATCCCTCTCTTTTTATCTTCGTCATTGCCCACTCACACGCAATAAGACTCCTATAGAGGTCATTTCAATGTTCTTCCGACCAACCACACTTACTTGAAACCTCAACAATGGATCCTCAAATAAACCCTGTAGGGCCTAGATCCAAAACCTTTAGTTAAATAGAAGCGTTGTCATTTTCCACTTCTATGTGGACTACTATTCGAAATACAATGACAAAAGAAGCAGCGGCCAACAGAACCATAAGCGTGGGTGACTTTATTAAACTTGAGTTATTCTTCAAGGCTTTTTATTGCTGGTTCTTGTGACTTTTAATCCTAGTTACCAGAAATGGGACAATGTCCGTCGTTTCTCAGAGAAACCCCTGGAGAAACCCAACGACACTAGAAACGCCGTCTTAAACGACCGTTTTCTTTTTTCTGTGGCTAGAAACAGTTTCTGGAGAAACGAAATAGTTTCTTCTCCAATTTATGGAGAACCGGAACCGTTTCTTCTCCATTTCTAGATAGACTCCGATTTAACTCCAGTTGAATTTATTTTTTCCAAATGTGCATTAAGTTCAGTTCAATTCACAGTTTAATTCCAGTTGACTTTTAGTTTTCTAAAAGTTACACATACAGAGTGAGAGAACTACAGGTTATTGTGAGAGAGCAGCCGAAGAAAAGCAACAGTTGTATTTGTGAGAGTATTCGTGCAGGCTCCAACAATTGCATTATTCCATTAAAATCTAGCTCTAGACTCTAGTTGAGTAGTATTTTTATTGTGTATCAAATATTTTAATTTATTCAAACAGTAGTTATCTTCTTTTTTTAACCATGCAACGATCCATGCAAACCAGTGGCTTTTTTTAGTTGCGCAGTTGCTCATGGTTTTTCAAGGATTTAAGATGAAGATGAGAGAAAACTCATCACTCGTCAGATGCAAGCAAGGCACAGATCAGATTTGGGCAGCTTCATGCATCTTCACGCCCCCATTGAGTTATCTTCAATGACATCGTCAATTTTATTGTCCAAAGGTACTGTGTACAAATTTCAATCTCTAGTTTTTCTGATGAATGGTGATTGACAAGCGTTTTTCATACAAGCTTTTTTAATCAAGCCTCTTTATACAATAGAGGAAAGTTATGGGTTGTAACCTACTTTGAATTATAGAATTTAGGGTTCCTTTAATTCTCTTACCAAAAGATTTCCACGCTTTGTTGTTCGTGCTTGTAGCCAATAGGAATATATCTGCAAAATACCTAGAATAATTTAAGTCCACAATCATCAATTATGTGTAACTTGAAGCATTATGTTTGTGTCACATTAAATGCTTTATGGATTATGTAGAGTACTAAGTAGACCCTTATGGATAAAATAGAACAACAATTCCAAAAGGACGTTTAAAAAAAACAAAAGTACAAGTATAAATGAACTAGCAAAACCATATAATTAAAGGATAAGTATATTGTCATTACTGTCTTCCACGGATGAAGATAGATCGTTCGGCTTTGGCAGCCATTTCTTGTAATTCTCTCTGCAATTCAAATACTTCTCTACCTTCATTGTAACTACTACCAAATGTAATACAGGATATGATGTCTATTGTTAAAGCTCTAAACTCATTATGAAAATTAATTTATATGCCATGAGAGTCCGCCCGAGCGACCATTTCTTGCCAATTCTCCAACATGGATGAAATGCAAGAAGCCATCGTCTTAACCAATGTCTGTCGTTGGACCAGTAGATAAAAAATCTCAATAGAATACTTTAAAATACAACTAACAGGACCTCCCTAAAAAATAGTTAAGTTATTGTAAATCCTTGTTTAACAGTAGATAAATTCACAAGTTAAAAATATATTTGACATGTGAGAAAAACACACTCTTGAAAATAAGAGATAGCATGCCCACATATATAATTTTCTACAATTGAAAACTCATTTTCAGCATTAGTGAATTTGATAAATCCTTTTCCTTTAAATTGCTTAACTTCACAGTGGCAACTATGGCCCAAAAACACGATATTAAATTCTAATAAAAAACATGATATTAAATTCTAATAAAAAACATGATATTAAATTCTAACACAAAAAACATGATATTAAATTAACTAATAAATTAAATTAAAATATAAATATTTCAGAAATTATTTATATATCTGTTCTAAAAATACTTTTTAATTTAACAAGAAGTTTCTTATTATCTTTATTTTATTATGTTTAATTGTTATTAGTAATAAACTAAACTTATCATATATAAAGTTTTATGGTAAAGGATTACTATCTAGTTCTATATGATATAAATAACAATTATATATTATGTATTCATCAAAATCCCTATCATGGACGTTGATGAAGTTTTAGGTACTTGAATGAAACTAGATAAGGCAGTGGCTCCACAGATTGGTTATGTAGATGATTTTTTTTTTCATTTTTATCTAGCAAAGAACAGGGCTGAAATATAACTCCATGCATAATAGGTACCTACATTCTCATTGTGGATTGGGAGGTGCGCACAATACACCTAAATTTTTCGTTCGGGAACTATCCTCTTACAACTTCACTCGAAGCAATCCATCACCATGGCCCATCCCATACATAGAAGGCACCAACAATCATAGAGGTAATCCAAAATTGTAGTTATCAATACTCAAAATTCCAATACAATGCAACAGGAGTGAAGAACGACACATTGGTATATGCAGAGTAGTGTGCTCTCAGTGATTTGGTCCTATGACCTTGCGATGAGAACAAACTAACAAATCCAATTGGAGAGACAAAATTTATTCTTGAAATTCATGGTGGTTGTATATAACTTAATGTATTATTACACACATCATTATCTTTCAAGAATCATAGGTGTTTTCTTTGGAAGGCCACTGAGTTGCTAAACCAGAAAACTGTAGATTTTGTTTCTCTTCATCACAGATGCAGACTAGTTTTCTCAATTCCTTAAAAGCATGCATTGTTTCTTCATCAAATCTTCCTGCGAACGACAATTTAGATAGAAATATAACAAGAGAAGAATCATTAATAAAGCTATTATACAAATATTTAAAATCATAAAGTCTTTGTCTAGGTTGTACTTGTATGCCTTTGCAAATATGCTAGCCTTTTCTTGAAGTGCTTTAGCTACTCCTCATCGTTGTTCATGAATGAGGAGTAAGGTCATCATCCTTGGTCTTCCCTACCTTAGCAGCTCGGGCATAAATCCTCTCTCTGTCATTATCTCTTTGATTTCCCATGGGGGCGTCACTGACAAACCCATATTATATCACATGCGTTCATATTGGGGCATTAAAAATGGAAAAGTCACAACATAATATATTGGGATTATAATGAAGGCCTAAAGGGTTTTAAGATACCATAAAACAATATATATATCCTAAGGTATTTTTTATACAATTTTTTGGCCAAGCGGAGGGAAAAATATCGGGCTACATCGCAGAGGCCGAGGGAAAGAGTTGGAAATGATTCATTTTGGAGTCGAGGTGGAGTCTAACCACTCTGCAACCCTCGAAAAAATATCGGGCTACACACACTCGGCTCAAACTCGACTACACGCAAGGGCGGAGGGAAAGAGTTGGAAATGATTCATTTTGGAGTCAAGGTGGAGTCAAACCACTCTGCAACCGTAGGAAAAATATCAGGCTACACACACTCGGGCAGAGGGAAAGAGTTGGAAATGATTTATTTTGGAGTCGAGGTGGAGTCAAGCCTCTCTGCAACCACTCTGCAATCCTAAGCCTTTCTGCTTTTGAACCCTAAGAGGAGTTACATTATGAGTTTGAACCAGACAGGACCACTCCTCAAATCCTCGCCCTTCCTCTTGCTTGTTCGTCCAACTACGCTGCTTCTCTATAATGAACACATTAACTACATCATAGTAGCAGGCTTCTACGACTGCAGTGAGCACATGAGCGAGACCTACCAATAGATACCTGGTAAGCAGGCAGGAGAACTTGGATGGAAGGATACTACTAAGAAAGGAAGGCAAGGCAGGCTTTTGTCACTATCAATCGATCCAGAAAATCAAGATGAGGTGGGGATGATCAATGAAATGGATACACAGCTACAGAAAGAGATACAGAAGGAGATGTGTTGCCTACTAGGTGGGTAGTGAGATTCATCGAGTTTAGTTTTGTCTGACCGCCTTTCTGCCTTTCTAGCTTGAGTGAGACCTACTACTTTCATTCGAATATTTGAGCATGTTTTCTTACTTATACAACCAAGCTACCTTATTTTCACCCACCTAGCTACTCCCTTGTTCTCATTCCGGAGGGATTCCATAACCTAAAATTAATGTGTTTTGTCCACATTCTGTCCAGCTACGTTAACCTTCACGATCAAGGATTTAAAAAATGATGGGTTCTACGAACACCCAACACAAACAGAAGAAGAGGTGAGGAGTCGGCTTGTGGAGTGAAATAGGCAGTATTAGCAGTTGATTCAGAGGAGTTGGCTTGTGGAGTGCAACAGGCAGTATTAGCAGTTGATTCAGAGGAGTTGGCTTGTGGAGTGCAACAGACGGTATTAGTAGTTGATTCAGAGGAGTCAATGAATCTCTATAATATACAGGTACATCCTTAAATAATTCTCTTGGCTCCTTCACAAACATGCTGACAATTTCGACTTATTTTAAGAAAAATTGATAACTTAAGACTTCAAAATTTTAGCTTCTTCAATTTGGATTTTGACTTTGCAAAACATTCTCAGAACTTTCTTCATGTAGCTTGAACTTCAAAATTTTGGTAACCTTTGACAGTGGTCTCAAAATAGGACTAATGCCCAACATAGACCTTCAACTAATGCATAGGACTGGATTTTTTGGAGATTATCCTTCTAGGGCTTATGCACAGAACCATACACAAATTTCGAACTATAGACAAAGGGTTTTACTCCTTTATAGGATTGATATAGTTGCCAATAGGAGGGCCTTAAGTGCCTTGCAAAACTAGAACAATCCATTCTTAATCATTGTGCTGATCAATAATATACACACCAAAGTTTATGTAGATGTTCATAAATTCGGTGATCTTCAAACCTAGGGGGCACCTTTTTGTTTTTTGCTCCGATATGAAGAGGTGTGGCTTCTATTATGCAGCTAGATAATTCGTTTGACTCTTCAAAAATATGGTCCTTACGCCTTTGCTCTAATAAAGAAGGTTTGCAGTCTTGATTGTAGAGATAAGAGGAATCTGTTGATATCTGCTTTTCATTGTTCAAGACTTGGGGAAATTGGTGTACAAAATAGAAATACTTGTGTTCCTCTAGAGCAACAAATTCATCATTGATGATTTCATAACTTGTGTAATGTTGATACTCATTATCAAAAATGCCAATTTTGGTGCAAAATCCTTATTGTTGTCATATTTGGAGCAAGGTCTCTCATCCTCGGAGGGATATTCTCTCCTCAATTCTTGTGACAAGTCTAGGGAGGTTATTCCAGCACGTTTATAACATGACACGGTCTCAAAACCCTCATGATGGATGCTTGTGAAGGGCTCCTAAGTGGCTCAAAATCAAACATCCCCTCTTCTTCGTGATCACCAAACATCGATGGTCCATGCAAGTAGTGTATAGGACTTGCCTCTACCCAACCCAAAATATATGGTCTGATGATTGATCCACACTGATGAGAGGATCATTATGAGTGTCCAGGCTTATGTTTTCATTATTATGATTATCATGTACATAAGCCATAGGAGAAGGGAGTGTTCTTGTTTTTATTTGTGAGCATAAATCCCACACCAAATTCATCTCAAAACTACTACTACTTTCTTTTTCTGTATCTGCAACACTGTTTCCTATGGGGCAGCCAAAAAACACATCACCAACCTGATGCCAATCCTCACTAGAAAGAGTGACACGTGTATCATTTGAAGGTGGTGTAATAATGCCATCACAATTTTCATGTTGGTACTCATTTATGTGTTAAGCAATCACTTTAGATGCTAAAATGGCCCTCCTTCTTGTTATTGCTACCGCAAGGTTGTTCGTGTTACAAATATCTAGTGTTTTCATATTCAAATTTTGAGCATAATCCCCCTTCCATAGATGCTCCACTTTCATCCCCAACAATGTTATCATTTCCTTCAAAAAGACCAAGGAGGCCTTCCTCTTGTAGGGTTGTCAACAACTCTTGATATGTACCATCAAATTTCTAAACCTTGGGTGGCAATGCTTGAGGAATATTTCAACTTAGAGATTTGAGAGAATGTATGTTGTTTGGGCTACAAGAATTCTTCAACTAGCCACCATGCCCTCGTCCTAAAGAAAGCATAAATAAATTTATCATGGAATCTTCATGTCTTTCCATCAATTCTCATATATGCTTCATAAATTCTAGGACATGTGGGGTAGTAGAAAAAGAGTTCCCCTCAAATTGTGGAAGCTCCTTGTTATAGCTAGGAGGACAAGTTTTTTGTGTGACAACCTATTATTCTATGATACACGTGAATAAAATATGCCTAGAAACTTAAGATGTGTATAAACTCATCACATGAAACTCCTATTCTACAATCTCTCATACTTCCATGAAAATTTCATTACAAAGGTGAAATATTTATAGTGTAACCTACAACTACCTTAAGCGATGTATAAGATATTCCTTTAATAAATTGTGGATGGAAAATTCAACCATAATTGCACCTAGAGAAGTGAAGTGATCTTACATCCCAGTTGGAAATCCCATAGAGAAGGAAACCATCTGTATCACTTTGAAATGAGATCTTCTAAATCGTCAATATAAAGTTGAAAAAGTATGGGACCTGAGCGACAATGGACATCTTTGCTTTGACATGTATGGTTCTATGTCTTCCATTTGTTTCTCTGCCTTGCTACTAAATAGTTTAGTATGTATGATTTATATATGCTAATTTTATTGGTTTTTGTGGGATGGTAGTGGCACACCAACTTGGGTTTTGCTGACAGACACCAGCAAAGGGAGAATGTAAAGATAAGCAAGAGAAAATCGCAGTTACCATAGAATTTACACAACATAGGTCCAAGGAGATAACATTGTCCCATTAGTTGAAACAAAAACACTCAACATCCAAGAGAAATATGCTCCCTTCCTTTTAATAAACTTGACTGCACATAAATTCGTTGCACACCCTTTCTCCCAAACTTCCCACACACCCTTTCTCCTTTCCCTAAATATATGTTTAGTGCCCCAGTAGTAGATTCATAACAAATTTATATATAAATTATTTTTTCGCATATTTCTTGTCATTTCTGCTATGATTCGACATAGTAGTTACCAACAAAATTAGTCTTTTTTTCCATTCTCGACTCTGCATATTAAATTAGCCTTATAGAGGAAGAAAGCTTCAGCCAATATAGTCCTTGGTCTTTAACAAAATAGCCATCATACCCTTTCGACCGCACTTCCTGCACATCCGTTCTCCTTCCTCTACATATCTATTCAGCCCTCCCCCCCTCTCCTCTATCTAATATAAATGACCTGGAAGCCGATTAGATCTAGTATCATTGAGCAGAGAAATATCAGTGTCAGGCATAACAATGTCATAGCATTCACCAATGGAATAACCACTCACAAAATTATCCTCTTTTATTTTAAAATGAATTTTCAGGCACTGACAAATATTGCAAATAATCCACCCTCCACCAAGGGAATACTATCCCATTACGACTCACTCAACCAATTGAAAACATAAATAAGATTTTCATATATTAGAAAAATATTTTTAAATTTATCAGAAACATAAATATTCAACATTTTCCCAAAACTTTGGTTAAAATTGCAAAAGCACAGCAAAATAATTGAGAGTCGATGCACTTTGACCACTAGGCGAAATGTTATAATCCCTGAGAGGTAGGAACCAAAAATTAGTATATATATGAAGTATATTATTAATCATTTTTAATTAGTTTAATAGAAAGAAAAAAGAAAAAAGAAAAAAAAAGAAAAATGATATTTTATTCTATTTTGATATTTTGTAATATATTTTAAGTAATCTTACCACATAGATAAAGACAGAAAAGAAGTAAGAACTCATTTATTAAAAAATATTTATTCCCATGTTTTTTGCATAGGAACTCTTTAAATGGAATGCCATTACCCAACCTTTCTTTTAAGGGTTATTATTAATAATTTTTTTTATTCTTATTTATGTTTACCTCAAACTTCTTTCTCTCTCTCTTTTTTTTTTAATTATGTTTGAGTGGTTTATGATATGGTGCATTTTATATTTTTGATTTGTTCTTTATCTGAATAAAAAATATTTTCTTTGGGGAAAATGTATAGGATAGATTAGTGCTAATTTAAGCCTCTTCAACTGGATTGTATTGGATTATCCTATAATCATTATAAAAAACACTATCTGGAGAATTTTATTTTATGTTAATTACTCATTAATATTTATTTTAATCATGAATTATGAAAAATTTAAATTTTTTCCTTATAAAATTTAAAAGGTGGAAATTTATTTAAGTGTAAATTTTTGGTGAATATATTATTCTTGCATATTCAATGTTTAAAAATTCAAGAACATTTTTAGTAAAATATTAGAATTTCTAATAATTTTAAAAAAAGTTTCTATATAGTTTTGTGTATTTCTAAACTAAAATAATATTATCTTCTAAAATTTAGTCTAACAACTTTTAAGAAAAAAATTATTAAATTTTTATTTTAGAGAAACTTAAAATATTAATCCATTTGTATAAATTAATATTGCAATTAACATGTCTAATGAAAGTTACGTACAATACAATCTAAAATAGCACTATACTAATAGTAGTGGTCAAGGCTAAACTAATAGTGGTACAAATGGATTACTAGAGTCCTCCCTACCATGAACTAATAAGAACTTTTGAACATTTTTCAAATTCAAAATCACACATTTAGGTCAAAACACAATATCATAAATAAATAAAGTGATGATTCACAAAAAATAAAAAAATAAAAAATCAATCAAACTCTCATACACTTATGTTGAAAGTATAAAATATTTTGTTTAATTACCTCCTTAAAAACCTATAAACATATATGTGACACCCTTAAGATTTTTATGAATTCATGTTATAATTGTAACATTATTTACTTCTTTTATGAACTCTGGGAACTAACTACAGTCTAAGTGGAAGACAAAATAAATGTAGTAGTTTAGACTTGGTCAAGTTCTTAAATATTAAAAGAAAGGTTTTAATATAATTAACTAAATAAAGAAATATCTCCATATAGTTAGGTCAGTTAGATCTATTCCCCTCTTAGTAAGAGGGTAGTTCCAAGGAAGGCAAATTATTTTCTTTTGGGAGGAAAAAGGAGCTTGAGGAAGGAGAGAGAGACGAAGAGGAAATCACATCTTGACACAGGACGTTGTGCAGGTGAGAAGAATATTATTGTTTCTGAGGAGTTCCTAAGCTTGACTTTGTCCAGTGGAATCCTTGAAGAATCCTTGCAATTTGGGACTCTAAACTGGACCACGGGTCTTGAGCTTTGGAGACTAGACAACTCAAGATTGAAACAAATACTCTCTGGATGAGTGGAAGCTCCGGAGTAGACTGGACGTCATTTCCCGCCTCATGGTTGGGAGGAGAGACTTCCTGTTTCTGCTTGGTGTAGATAGTGCATTTACATCATTGTATTTGTTATGATTTTTTTAAAAGATTGGAAACTCTAACTGAGAAAGTGAAAGAAATCAAATAGTATATATTTATATTTAAGGACAAAAGTAGAACAATAAATCTTTATACAGGAAAGAACTGAGCAGCGATATCTCTCAGTGGAATTTACATCTATTTTTTTAGAAAAAAATAGAATTGAAATAGATGATACGTTTCTGTTCTTATTATAAAGAAAATCATATTTCCTATGCAAGACTAGCATTATACAATGTGATATCGTAAGGAGAAGTAAATTGAAATAAGTATTAACTTTCATGTATTTCCAAATGAAATAGTCAATAACTTGTAAAGGGAAATATTGTGCATATATGTAAACCAAGAAAGAGTTCAACACTATCCAACTGTGTTTTATTTAAGAAAATTCTTTTTCACGGAAATGAACGAGTCTTAGAAACACCAAAAGAAGGTTGCTCGAGAACGTTGAGAAATACAATTAAATTATAAGTAGGGTTGGGGGAATCCCAGTTCCATACCTGACTCAATACTTGTAGGACAGTTACTGGGTAACTGGACAACCCATAAATTATAAGTTCTAGTAAAAAAAATTGGGCTTGGACAAGATAGCCTAAAAGAAGAAGGGAAATCAGCAGAATGCATATAATTTCCAAAATTTAATAAGAAATTCATTAATTGCATAAATAAAAATCATCCATCTATGCAAACCCGCAACAATTAGGGACATGTTTTGATGCATAAATAACAAGGGTTTTCATCCCCAAAATTGTAGTGGCTTATCACCCAGATTGAACCACAATCGTAGCCTAAAAATGAATAACCTTATCCAAAACTAGAACCGAATCATTTATAATTTAAAACATTAACTACTACAGTAAAGAGGTTTCTATTATGACCTAACCACTTCGACTCTAGCAATAGAAATTCCTAGCCGAGGAACAAAGGAATTATCCTAAACATATGAGGGTAGTGTAGTTAGAAACCAACTTGGCAGACCCTAGAGATTGGTCACTACCGTAACCGAACACTGTCCTCCATTACCTCCCTCGAGGAGAGTGACCAGAGGAAAAGAGGAACCAGTGATAAAATGTGACTCTGATACAATTTTCTTTTAAACAAAAGAAACAAACCCTTTGCCAATTATGTGGTGAGAAAGGAAGCCTCAAGAGAAGGCACCGTCACTAGCAAACAAATTCCCAACCCATCAAAACTGTGATTGTTCTTCATGGGTGAGTTGGATATGCTGCACGGTGGAAGAGGAGTCGGGGAATACCCTTTGTAGAAGAAACCTCAAGGACAACAAGGTGAGTAGTGTCAGCCACCAAGGAGACTTGAAGGAGAACCTTTAGAAGGGTAACAATAGAAGGTATAGTTGCAAGGGAGTTGCATATCTTCCCTCTCAACCCAGCACAACTCTAAATGACCATGTTCACCCTTTCACCCTCCATTGGTTACCCTAACCGCGCTCAGGAACACCTGAGCTATCAGATTGCTAGGAGGCGGATCAACCGTTGGATGACTATTATGTGTGAGACTTAATGACTTACACCTGGAGAGCATAAAGGCAGTCTCAATAACCCTCCATTTCATTAAATGTTGTCTTGATGCATTGAACCCTGCCGCGGGGAGGGGACTAAGGTTTATGTATAAAATCAAAACATTTTGTATATTTACATGAAAACATTGTATAATGGCATAAATAAATAATTATGTATGGCTAGGCGGTAGGAAGCTTTACTGTGAGTTAGTATGATTTAGCAAGTAGGCATAGTTAAAAAAAAAAGAAATTTGATGTTAATTTGGTTTAGCTATTACAAGTGGTATTAGAGCCCAATGTTCAACGTTGTGACCAAGTAGGGTAAACTAATTTTCAACATTGCTATTGTGCACAGAGAAAATAAATAAAGATGCAGGGAGGATCCAAACCTCGAACAAGAGCCCATGTACCTTATATGGAAGCCAACCCACAAATGTGGGTGCAATGGGAGAGGAATCTCGACAAGAAAATGTAGCATTGTTAGAGATAGTTCAGCGATTGTGTATATAGATGACCAACCTGAGGACCGACAATAAAATATTGCGACAGGAACAAGAAAGGATCCTAAAAAGTCTATCAGACCAACAAAATCACCAGGCACCCAACTCGAGTGCAAGAAATGGAGATCACACAAAGACATTTTTTCAAATACAATGAGGATTCAAATCGGGGACATAATGATGAAGAAGGAAGGTTAGATAATGCCTCATTTGGCAGAGGTCCTAAGAAGCAGAAAATTGAACTACGAATTAAGGAGGAAGATATTTGTAAAATGAAATTCTAGACTCGATACGGATAGTATGAATTTGTAGTGTTACCCTTTGGGCTTACCAATGCCCTACCACATTTATGAGCTTAATGAATGGTATATTTCATCTGTATTTAGACAAATTTGTCCTAATATTTATTGACGATATTCTCATATATTCCAAAAACGTGGAGGATCATGAGAATAATTTGAGAATCGTATTGCAAAATTTGCAGGATAACCAGCTATATGCTAAACACAGTAACTGTAATTTCTACAAGAACCAAATCAAGTATCTAGGACATGTTATTTTAGCAGAAGGAATTGCAGTTGAACCCGAAAGTATCAAAACCATCATGGAGTGGCCTATTCCCAGGAATGTCGCTGATATTTGATCCTTCATGGGGTTAGCTAGATATACTGTCAATTTATTGAAGGGTTTTCTAAAGATACTACCTGGTTACCTAACTACAAAATAAAGGAAAGGTTTTCAAGTGGATGATAGAATGTCAACAAATATTTGAACACTTGAAGTAGTTATTGAATTTTTCCCCTGTTTTAGAAGTAGCAAACCCCGAGAAAGAGTTCATTGTTTTCACAGATGCATGCCAGGAAGGTGTCAGGGGGGTATTGATGTAGGATGGGAAATTCATAGCTTATGAATCCTATAAATTGAAGGACCATGAGCAACGATATTCTACATATGATTTGGAACTAACTGTTGCAGTGCATGCTTTAAAGGCATGGTGACATTATTTGTTGGGTAAGAAATTTTTGTTAATGGTAGATCATAGTAGTTTAATGAATTTCTTTACCCAACCGCATCTAAATTCTCATCAAGCTAGGTGGACTACTTTCCTAAGTTAATTCAAATTCGATATTAAGCATCTTAAAGAAAAGGAGAACCAAGTGGTTGATGGGCTGAGTAGGAAGTTATATTTCATATATGAAATTCAATACAGTCGGCTGAAATCAAAATTCTTAGAGAAAATAGAAGAAGCTACCCACAATGACCCTAAATATATGCTTTTATGGCAGCAAGCTAGTCAAGCACAGAAATTAGGAAAACAATTTGAATATGGTTTGAACATTGAAGGATTTCTAACCTTTAAGGTTAGAATATATGTTCCTAACTAAATTTATGTTAGATGAGTTTCATAGGAGCTCGTATGTTTTCCCATGTAGGTTTTAACCCCGTACAGAAATTACTTGCATACGAATTCTAAAACACAGAAAATAAACAATGCGAGAGCATAACACATAAAACACATATACACTCGATCTCCCCTGGATCCCAAAACTGGGACTACCATCTTGATTTTTTAGTATGTTCCTTTTAATGTTACAATAGATATTTATACATGCTGAAGCATCCAATACCAATGACCAAAAACCATTGTGTCCAAAACCATGAACCAGAAATCATCGCGTCCAAAACCATGTGCGAAAATCATGCACAAAACCATAGGTAGGTCCGCCCAACCTCATATAGGGTCTAGAAATAAATTTCTCGAGTCGCTGCACTGGACCCCATAGAGGAGGGCTACCGGCCCCCTCAAACCCCCTGTGACCCCCCACTATGAAATCGGCACAATGAAGGGGGGGCAGAAGGCTCTGCCCCCCCTCTAACCCCCTAGTTAACTATGTGGGCTAGTCGTGGAAAGAATATAGCACAGCCCAACATTCTCCCATTTGTTGTTTTCCTTCCACAGGGAGCCACAGCAGAGCTTAGTCATTTATCCTTCCCTGCAATGCCCATTGTTTCTATACACCAAGATAACTTCTCAAAGCTCACAGGTTTTGTCAATGCATCTGCAATACTCTTCAAAGTGTCCACCTTTACTAGCAACACCTTTTTGTCTTCTATCATATCCCTCACAAAGTGATATTTAACATCAATGTGCTTTGCCTTTGAATGGTAAGTAGGGTTCTTTGCCAAGAAAATTGCACTTTGGCTGCCACAGTCTATCCTTATAGCTCCCTGTACTAACCCCATACTT
>APFE030424193.1:0-16573 GCA_000404065.3 Pinus taeda
CCATATTCCTGTTGACTGTATGAAATGGTACTTGAGCTGTATATGTTTAGTCTTGGAATGAAATGTAGAGTTCTTTGCAAGATGTATGGCACTCTGGCTGTCACTATATAACCTATCCAAATCCTACTTCTTACCCAATTCATCGAGAAACCTTTGTAAGAAAATCATTTCTTTACTAGCCTCTGTAGCAGAAACATACTCAGCTACTATTGCTGAAAGTGCAACAACACTTTGGATTTTTGAAACCCAACTAATAGTTGTTCCACCTACACTAAATACATATCCTGTAGTGCTCCTCCTATTATCTCTGTCACCTACCATATCTCCATCAATATATCCCTATAGATCAATGTTTGAACCACCAAAGCGTAATGCTTGATTATTGGTACCTCTCAAATACCTGAGAATCCACTTCACCACCATTCAATGTTCTTTTCTTGGATTTTTCATGTACCTGCTTAGAACTCCCACTGCATGTGCAATATCAGGCCTTGTGCAAACCATTGCATACATTAAGCTTCCAATTGTTGATGCATATGGAACTTTAGACATATGAGCCATTTCTTCCTAAGTCTTGGGACAAACCTCCTTAATTTGAAATGGCTAGCCAAAGGTATACTAACTAGTTTTGCATTCTGCATATTAAACCTTTTCAACACCTTTTCTATGTACTCACTTTGAGACAATGTTAATTTGTGATTCTTCCTGTCTTTAGTTATTCTCATACAAAATATTTGTTTTGCAGCACCCAAATCCTTCATTGCAAATGAGTTTTCCAATTTTCTTTTGAGCACATTTATCTCCTGCATGTTAGAACTTGCAACAAGCGTTTCATCCACATACAATAACAATATAATATAGCTGCCATCATTTTTCCTTCTGAGATAAACACAATGATCGGAGTGACATCTAGTATAACCTTCTTCAGACATAAACCTCTCAAATTTTAGATACCACTGCTTTGGAGCCTGTTTTAAGCCATACAATCTCTTCTTCAACCTGCACACTAGTTTCTCCTTCCCTTTTACCTCATATCCTTGTGGCTGCTGAATATATATATCTTCCTTCAAATCCCCATGGAGAAAGCTTTTCTTTACATCTAACTGCTCAAGATGCAAATCTTCAACTACTACTAGACTTAAAATAGTTCTGATTGAAGTCATTTTAACAACAGGAGAAAATATTTCATTGAAATCAATACCTTTCTTCTGTGCAAACCCGTTCACCACAAGTCTAGCTTTGTACCTCTATTTTCCTCCATCTTCTTCCTTCAACTTGTAAACCCATTTATTCCACAATGTTGTTGTGCCTACAGGATACCTAACTAAGTCCCAAGTCTGGTTATGTGCTAAGGAGTCCATCTCTTCTTTCATGTCTTGCTCCCACTTCTTCCTGGTTTCTACCTGCACCGCTTCTTCATAACATTATGGTTCACTAGAATCAGCCAACAATACATAATATAATGAAGGAGAGTATTGTTTAGGGGGTCTACTTATCTTGGTAGATCCTCTAACACCAGTTTCAGGTGTTTGAAGTGCTTGTTGTTGTTGTGGTTGTTGTTCTAGCTGTTGATCGTTATGATTTTTAGGCACCATCACTTTTTCTGTGATCTCGTCAAGCACTGTGTATTCTCTATTTTCTTTTTCTTGTTTCTTTTGTTGCTGTTGATCCTTATACAAAACCTTTTCATTGAATATGACATCTCTACTCCTAATGATTTTATGTTTTTCATAATCAAAAAAGTGATAACCCAAATCATTAACACCATATCCAATAAAGGTACATTTCTTTGATTTTGCCTCAAGCTTTGTTCTATTTTGTTTATTAATGTGAACAAAGGCTTCACAACCAAAAGTCCTTAAAAAAGAGTGTTTTACCTTTTTACCTATACATGCCTCCTCTGGAATACAACCATCCAAGGAACTTGAAGACCCTCTATTTATTAGATAAACAACAGTATCTACAACATCTACCCAAAATTGTAAAGGCAATCTTGCATGCAATCTCATGCACCTTGCACGCTCCATGATTGTCTTGTTCATCCTCTCTTACACCCCATTTTCTTGTGGTGTTCCTGGAACTATCTTCTCTCTATGAATTCCATTCTCTGAACAGTACCTATCAAACTCTTTCCTGCAATATTCACCTCCATTATCTTATCTGAGACACTTCAACCTTTTTCCTGTCTCATTTTCAGCTAAAGCTTTCCATTTCTTGAAAATATCAAATACATCAGATTTATTTCAAATACAATAAACCCAGGTTTTTATGGTTGCATCATCAATATAAGTAACATAATAACAAGAGCCACCAGGAGATGATACCTGAGAAGGTCCGCATACATCTGCATGCACAAGCTCTAACTTTTCGCTCTTCTTTTCTTTCCCAACTCTAAGGAATCTGACTCTCTTCTATTTTCCATAAGAACAATTCTCACAGAATTCTAAATTAACATGCTTCAAACCTGGCAACAAATTTCTTGAGTGAAGAATCTGCATCCCCGTCTCACTCATGTGCCTGAGCCTATGATGCCACAATGCCATATCTTCTTCTATATAGGTTAAAGCATTAACAGAATTAAAAATACCATTGCATAAATACAATGTACTAACCTTTCCTCCTTTCGCTATTACCAGAGATCCTTCAGTGACCTTCCAGGTTTTATTTGTGAAAGTAGTTACGTAACCTTCACCTCCCGACTACCCTGTTGAAATCATATTTTTCTTCAGATCTGGAACATGCCTTACCTCCTTCAATAGCCATTGATTTCCATTCTGTTTTTTTATGAAAACTGTACCCATTCCAACAATTTTACAGGGTTTATCATCACCCAATCAAACCTTTCCAAAATCTCCTTGAACATAATCATGAAAATTTTTCTTATTAGGTGTGGCATGGAATGAGGCCCTTGAATCTACCACCAAAGCATCAATAATATTTTCTAAAGAAAGAATCAAAGCATCTTGCAACACATCACCTGTTACATTCGCTTCATTATTAGTTTCTAGATGCGTGTCTCCTTCTTTTTGCTTTCAAGACTTGCAGTCTTTTTTCACGTGTCCTTTCTTCCTGCATTTCTAGTACTCTATCCCCGATCTCGACTTGGATTTGCCTTTCCTTGACTTACTACGATATCCAGGGCTCTTTCTTCTTTCCATTTTTCTTCCCCTATTCTCTGCAGTCAAAGCATTACTTGATGTCTCGCCAGACTTTTTCATCACATTTCCTCGCTAAGGATTGCACCGACAACAACATCAAACTTTAAAGTACTAGATCCAGAGACAGAGTTACTAATTTCCATATCTAAACCATTCCAACTTTCTAGCAATGAGCACAGAAATAATAGAGCCCTAACTTCATCATCAAAAGTTACCCCTACAAAACTTAACTGACTTGTAACTATATTAAAATCATTTAAATGATCAGCAATAGATCCACCTTTTGACATCTTCATATTAAATAACTGCTTCATAAGAAATACCTTATTTGAAGCCAAGGGTTTTTCATCTAGTTTGGCCAATGCTGACATTAAACCCTCTGTTGTCGTTTCCTTTGAAATATTAAACGCTACCGATGCTGCTAGGCACAGCCGTATTGTTCCAAGTGCCTTTTTGTCGAGAATATCTCATTCTATGTCTGTCATACTTGTCGGCTTCTTTGTCTTTCCGCTCAATGGTAGGTACAAATCTCTCTAATACAGATAATCTTCCATCTACATCTTCCACAGTTGGTAGTTTTGGCTGTTGAATTTTTCGACCCTAAACCTACCATCTTCCGCCATTGCTCCCACTTGAACCAGGAACCCTTCTCTCTTGTGAGTGTATCAGCCAAATAGACCTTCTTCTCTGATATCAATTGTTATAAAAATATATATTACAGAGCAATGGAACATATAAAATATTTCAGAAATATAAACATAGAAAATGCATAAAACAAGAGAGACAAAAATATACGTGGTTCACCCAGTTTGGGCTATGTCCATGGAGAAACAGCCAGTCCTTCTTTTATTATATTATATAGAAAATTGAAGAGATGCAACTTACAGTAGATCTACTATAACTCCCACTTCACTGTCAATCTCCTCTCTTTTCCTCACTCAGAATATAGATCTACATAGACATAATGCAATTCCCTCATATATAGCGAGTGGTTTTGTAAAGTTTTGTAGATGTTCTATGCTAAGAGCAATTTCACTTTTCTCACAGCTATCATACAAGTAGTTATGGAAAATGCAGATAGAACATATAAGCAGATCTTACAGAAGACAAATCAGAAACAGGAAAAATGTGTGTGTTCGTTTCGGCGGTCAACAGGATGCTTCAACCAGCAAAGTCTCCTTTGGTCAGCCAGCCCAGCATGTGTCACAACAACCCTCCAACCAGTGGATGAGTCAACCCAAGTCAATTCTACAAAAGTCAACGCTGTCCTGAAAAGTCAACGCAGGGGCAGCAAGCTAAAAGTCAACGCAGCAGCAAAACGGTCAACCCTTTGACCTCGATTTTTGTGCCAGGTAGTACGGCCTTCAAAAATCGAACCTTCCACAAGTTTTTAGCTTGATTTGACCAAGCGTTGACCAAAGTCAATGCTGGTCAAACTTTCTGCGAAACCCTAGCAGCAGAAAATCGTATTGCAGCTCAGCCGTACGGTCTGTCCTCTTCGTCCTTCCCACGTGTGGCTGAAATTCGTCCTCCAGGTAGCTCGTACTCTTTAGGATGAGAGAGGAAGATGTGAGTTGTGTTGTGATGAAATTCTCTCCAACTTTTCCTATATTTATATCCATCAATGAGGGTGTGTGACACATCTGTTGGGCATGTGAGCCTACATTACAAAACTGGCCGACCTTGCACATATAATTTATTAAGAATAATAAATTCAAAATATAAGTTCTGCTCATCGGATTAAGACTATTTTTATATGGATTTTACACCTCTCAGAAAGAGGAATCCAACAAAAATATTAGCCTCTTAATCTAAGCATCAGAACATGGAGTTTGGACCTAGTTGTCCAAATTTAACACAAATTTTATAACCGATACAATTGATACCGCTGATACATATACATGTCTACTAGCAAACTGTTGATACATCATATATAAGATATATGGACAATTGACAAAAACTTAGGTAGCAATATCTAGTTTGAGAGTTCAGCTCAGGGTTTGAATTTGGAGTCAGTTGGGCCTGGTAATTCCTCTTCAACAATGGTTCTTTGAATGTTTATGCGCCATTCATGGACAAGCTCTTTAGTATGCACAGAATTGACTTCAAACTTGAACCTGAAATAATTGTTCCTCCCTTCTTACTTTTGTAGAACTCAATGAACCCAAGCGACATGTGATGCAGTTGGTTGTTGAAGGCATTTTTGGCCTTTTGTTTCATCTTTTTAGAGCCCAGAGATGATTCCTGGAATGCATGTTGAAGTTCATGCTATATAATGAAAATTTCAAACCACTCTCTATTATTGAATGCATACAGAAGTGGGTCCTTTTCTTTCTTCTTGGAGTGTACTCATGGTTGCCTTATGTGTTCGGTAGTGCTCGAGCTTAAACACACAAAGGATTCATTCATAAATCCTCAAACTTCTGAACCGTGGCTGTGAGAAAGCAACTCAAATCCCTCCACGCCAGTGGGCAAGAATGAGGTAGCAGAGGCAATATAGAGCAGTGTTGCAAATATCTCTGATTTCTCCCAGTATTTTCGAATTTTACGAGTTGTTCAGGTTGTTGCAGCATTTATATGGATTATGGTGGAAAATTCATGTCACCACCCTATTTCATGATGGAAGTATGGAGAGCTTACACCCCTAGTGTGACAAATTTGGGGAATGGTCCATCATCAATGGTAAGGTTAGATTCCTACTGCTCCCATTTTTGATATCTGATGTGACATGAAGGGGCAGTTGAAAGGGTTTGCCTCCTCTAAAACATTACAAGGTAACCTACCATTGTCTTTCTTCCTTTATCTGGAAGATTATTAACTTAATAAGCCTTGTCTTAGAGGAATTTTGAACAATGGTCTGATTTGCTTATCCAATCTGCCACCTTATTAGTGGAACCCCTTAACATTCTTGAAGAAGTATTCGTTGAAGCCTTCAAGTGCTTGTCTGATCCAATGTTATCAGAACCGAACTGGTGATAGAACTGGAAAACCCTCTGAACCGGGAACCAGTATGAAGTGGACTGGAACCGATAAATTATCATTAATTTGATGAATAGGAAGTCTCAAAGCCCAGCATGGGATTGGCAGAGCTGAGCAGTGGAATTTGTTAGGTAGAGGGAAAAACATAAATGGGAGAGTCCTTACACATTTTTTCCATTTAATAGAGCCAGGAAAGCATTGTTTTCTTTAGGATCGAAGTTGAAATCAACCAATATGAAATGTTGTCCAATTCTCCAAGTTTGAATTTTTCTCATTTGTCTGGCTTGTCCGTTAACATACCTTTTCCTAGAATGGATTGTAGTAATCTTATGATATATATCTGAGTGTGTGTGTTATGGACAGCAGAAAATTAGCTGTGGAAGAAGTGAGGTAGAGATGTAGGGCTGATGCCGGCTGAAAGTAGGGTGAGGATGGAGTGCTCTGATACCACTTGTGGTATGAGGGCTTAGAAAAAAATTATTGCATGGTGTATCGAAGAGTGATAACATCATTTGTAAGATCAAGTATTAAATTTCATTCTTGTATACTTCAATTAAAGGTTTTATCTCTTCAATATTTTTATTTAATAATTCACAGCGATAACTATTAATTATTATTTTATAATTAACTGTGCACATTAACAGCTTTCTCTTAGTTTCCTGGTATTTTCTGTTCTTAAAAGGCTGTTCAATTTTTTCTATACATGTTTTCAAGTTATAAAATCACTTATAAGTAGGTGATAAGTTGATACCCTAATGTCTGTCTGTTCATTATGTCACGACAAATTAAATGTCAGAAGCTTTTAAGTTTTTGGGGTAACTTTACAGCATCTGATCTACCTGTGCAGCTAATTAGCGACAGGTGATGATTGGTGAGTTGGTAAGTTGGGTAATGCCACCAGTAGAATTTCGGGGACAAATCTTCCTGTTGAGGTGGTTTTAACTTTTTTGTATGGGCGCCATTTTGATTTTCTCTTTCAATTAATCTTTGATTTAGTCTTGTATTCAAATTGCAAATTTAAAGAATTTCTTTTGGAGCCTATGTTATGGGACTTTTGAATGTTTGTCTGGATCTATAGTAAACTCCTCCTTCCAATTTAGAGTGTCAATATCCAAAACATTGCGCTTTCTCCACTTGAAAATTCCCTTATTAAAAAAATTTTGATACTGGGTGTGCTCATAAAGTACACTTCCATGGATTTCTTTATTTATTGCTAACAGTCGACTTTTTACAGACTGCTGCGATGGGAGTGATGAGTATGATGGCAAAGTGAAATGTTCAAACACATGTTGGGAGGCCGGGAGAGTAACCAGAGAAAAGCTAAAGAGAAAGTTAGCAACATACAAAGAAGGATTTGAAATTCGAAGGAAGGAGGTAGAACATGCAAAGCAGATGATTGCAAAAGAAAAAGTTGAGCTAGCATCATTAAAAGAGGAGGAGACAAAACTGAAGGATTTGGTTGATAAACTTAAAGGTATGGTCTAGTCAAATATTTCTTTAGTAGAATGTTTGTAATGCTGGTCTTTAGATTGTGATTCAGTCTTTTCTATAAATATAAAAGTTTTCCTTCCTGTGGATGTTGGAAGGAACCTAATAATCCTGGGTATTGCTGTTTAATCTGTAAATTAATGTTAATGCCAAATGATGGCGGTGCCAACCGTAAACCCAAAATTTGCCCACTGTGATGCCAATTTCGGGTTTGTTTTATGATGCTTTGGTGGGAGGGTTGTTGCTGGCCTGCAAGCATACCACTAGATGAAGGCTTAAATCTTTACATTATGTTGTAGTCAACTCAGATGAATGAGAATGATCAGAAGTGCAATTTAAATCTTTGTGTATAAGTAATAAGTATGTTAGAGAAGATTTATAAATACAGAGATTCATGAATTTGCACAATTATCTCAGGGTGCTCATTTTCTCAAAAATCTTATGTTGTTATTGACATATGCCGATAGGGTACTTATTTTTTTGAAAATTTTATGTTACTGTTTACATGTGGTTGGCAGTAACTAAAGAAGCAATAGAAAAGGTAGAAGAGCAGGAACGACAGAAAAGGGAAAACGAGGAACAGAGAATAAAAGATGCCGAAAAACAGGCTGAGCAGAAGGAAAGTTTGCAGTCAATGGAGAGCTCAGATTTAGATTCTCAGCATGTTTCTCAGGAGATTCCAGAATCATCTGTGCAGGTGAAATAAACTCCTTGGTAATATTACTTTAATGTCTTGCTAGAATAACTTGGGCATGTCATGCATCCTGTTCTCAGCATTGTTTATTTTGAGCAAGTGCTCAATTCTTGTTCATTTAGGGTTGTTTACTGCAGTGTTGATAATATCGGTATTGGGAAAATATCTGCAAGGGTCCAGAAAATATCTTATCGGCAATATCGGCGAAAATATCGGCAAATATCGGCAAGCATAAAAAATAATTTTTTCAAATTTTTAAATATAGCCGATATTTTCAAAATATTGCGATATTTTGCCGATATTTTGAAAATATCGCGATATTTTCTCGGCGATATATCGTTTTGCCGAAAATATCGCGATATTTTCGAATATCATCGATATATCGCCGATATTATCAACAGTGGTTTACTGTGCTTAGGACCAACTTATGTGGTCATAGAGATGGGTAGAGCCACTTAATGATTTTAATAGAGTAAATTCCACATTTTTTTCTCTCAAAGGAATACGTCGTATATTTCATTAATGCACAAAGAAATGGATACATCATAGAGCTATATTGACTTTCATGGTTAGTATTATTGTTCATTGTGTTTTGGAAAGAATGATGACAAATTTTTCTTTTTATCTGATGTTTTGGGAAAAAATTCTGCCCAAAACATGAGAAATGAAGAAACGATGAACAAGATTCATCATACATGTTTGCATTACGGGGGTCACAGCAGAGGTATGTCAGCTTCCCCTGCCAACATAGGTGAGAAAATCCAACATGTCTGCTTTAACAGCTATTGTAAGACAATTCGACATTAATTTAAAAAGAAGCAAGAATATATAGATAAAGTCTTAGCAATATTTTGTCTAATTGAATTCATTATCTACACAATTAAACACTCTTAAATTCAAAAAGAAGCAAGAATATATAGGTAAAGTCTTAGCAATATTTTGTCTGAATTGTACAAAAAACCATGCTAGACATGAATGTCCATTGGATGTTATCAAACTCTGTAGTATTTGTGCTAAGAATCATGATAGTTTGGGTCTTTAGTGGACATTAATACAAATTTCAATTTCATTTCCTTTTTCTTTTCTCATAATGGGACAAGACCTGTTATAACCAAAAATGGGTAACCCTTAGGAGAAATTTTTTCTCCCCATTTGTTAGCCAGCAAGCCAAATTGATTTGGGGTAGCATCGGATGTGTTCTAGCCACGAAATTTGGTGGAGAGGTTGGGGCACATGAGATCTCCAATACCCAGAAAGGAATTGGGCAGATTTTAAACAGTTCAGGAGATATTATAATAATTAATATTTTTAATGGAGACCCTAAGTCTAAACTTAGGGAAAATAAAATATTAATGTGTATTAATATGAAACTGTGTAAGAATGGTCCAAAAGACATGGATCAAGCCATATCTAATCTTAGCCGTTGATTAGGGACTTAATCTCGGCCGTTGATTTGTCAACGAGGAAAGTATAAGAGGAGGCTTGAGGGCAGTGTTACTTGGGAGCGGGAGCAACATTTTCAGAAGCTCCTGGTTTTTTAAAAATATATATGTTTTTTATATTTTGATACATATATGTCAACAAAAACATGTAGAATGATGAATTAGATATAAAAAACATAAAAAAACATAGATTGATCATTGAACCATATCACATCAATCATTTAGAAGTTATAATCTTCATCAACCATGTCCACAAGTTAGTAACATACATATTACAAATGCAACATATTGAGTCTCGTGAATCATGATTCATCAAATTCAATCTTAAAGTTTCAACTTCAAGCTTTCAAAATTTAAAATTCAATATATAACATTTATCATCATTGATCACCAAAGTTGTACTTGTAACCCAAGTTTAACCATTACAAGAAACAATATCTTAGATATTTCTAAGTTCTAACTGTTAACATGAAATGAAATGTTATAAAATGAATTATGAATAATGAAATGAAATGAAACAACTTTAGTCTTTCACGAAGCATCATATTCATAATTCACAATCATTACCGATGAGCTATAATTGCCAACTTCAAACTTCAAACTTTCATTGTTACAGTCATATATTGTTTACAAAAAATATCATTATGATATAAAAGAGTCAAGAGTCAAGAGTCAAGGACTCAAGACTCAACAGTTATGAAAACTAATAGAAACTAGAAAAGACAAGTAAAATGTAAATCTACATGTGGCCCTTGCCACGAGAGTCTCCTGTATGAGTAGGTCGTGGTGGTCTTCTAGGAGTCTCCCGCACAGACTGATGACTAGAACTAGAAGGCACGTGCCCTCCATGTGAGGGTGTAGATGGAGGTGGCGACAGCAAAGGAACAAGACTCAGAACTTGAGCACTGCTACTGGATGGTGGAGGTGGCATGGCTGTTGTAGCTGCTTCATCTTCATCCCTTATAAGTTCCTCTTCCAGCTCTTCAAGATGTATGGTGCCATCCTCCAAATTGTGATCCTCTAGGTGGTTGTTCCAAATTTTATATGTTGGATCCTCATAAGCCCGATCACAGTAATGACTCAACAACCTCAAGTTGTGGTGCACATAAAATAAGCTTTCTGCCCGGTTTTCATTGAGTCTGTTTCTTTTCACATTATGTATGAAGTTGTAGGTGCTCCAACACCTCTCTGCAGAAGAAGTATTTAGTAATTTACAACCTGTGATAGAACTTTTTTTTGCCAATTTTGGCAAAAGTCCCTGGCCGCCATATGTTTCCCACCATGTGAGAGAATCAAATCTCTCTGTCTTCCATTGCATGGAAGGTACCAAACAAACCAGTGCCATTGAAGTATTTGCCTATTTCAAGGCGCACACCTGCACATTCCTCTCTGTCAGGTATCAACTTTTCTAATGCATCCAAATATCCTCTAGTTACCTCTGCATCTAAATGGGGTTTGGTCCTAATCCCACCCCTGGTGCAGGTTGGCCCAACCAAGCTGTAGAGTAGTATTTTGGCGTAAGGATATACGCCAAGCAATGTAGTGGAAGATTAAGTTTATTCCACTGTACGCACACGCAATCGTGAATTAATTTGTACAAGTCGGGATCTTTGTAATGAACAATATCTTTTATTTGCCCCAACATGGTATCCATTTGCTCATACACCTCGCCAATCACTGGTTTATCTGTATCTGCAAACCGAATCATGTGATAAATGGGCTTGGTGAAATCCAATACTTGCCTCACACTTGACCAAACATAATATCAAGACGGCCTCCTCCGACCAGTTCTAAACCTTCCGCTGCAGCTGCTTTTGTAGCCTTTCTTTTACTACCTGCCAAGGTGGACTGATACCATGCTATCCTGACTCTCTTACGTTCAAAGGTGCCTGCAGTGAGTAATAGCTACCAAATCTAGTCCTCGCAATCTTCAACAACTCCAATCTTGAGTGACTGCGGAAAAGGCCATGGGTATTGCTATGATTTGTAATAAATTTTATCATTTGTTTGCCTCTCTTGTACAAATCACCAATGCATTTGTATTGTTCATTTTTGTTCTTAACAACATCATGCATCAAAAGGTTCAATGTGTGAACCAAACACCCAGACCAAAATATGTTGGGGTATTTATCCTCAATAATTTCTCCCGCTGATTTACAATTAGGAGCATTATCAATGATGACTTGGATGGCATTGTATGGCCCAATACGGTCAGTTGTTTCAAGTAATGCTTCTGCAATGTTGATGGGGGTCTTGAACTTGTTTGAGTAATCATATGCATTTAGAAAGATGGCACCACTAACAGACATAGAAAGAACACTTATCAATGGCTTGCCTTTTACATTTGTCCATCCATCTGATACAATGGACACCCCATGGTCAGTCCAAGAACTTGTCATTCTATTCAAAGACTGTGATATTTTGCTTTTTCATGATCAAGTCCAATAGTTCTTGCCTTGTCATACCCAGGGCTCTTGTATCTTTTAGGGACATCATTTATGGCAGAAACCATTTCGTGCCAATAAGGTGAGTGAAGAACATTGAATGGTATCCCACATGCATAGAGAAACCTGTAAACTTTTCAATCCACATCATTCCTACACCCCTCATCAAGGAAATCTGATATGGTTCTACGCCTTAAAGCTGGTGACCCTATGCCTCCATATCCACTGCCTTGGGAGGATGTTGAAGGAGTTCTTTATGCTTGTTATTGTGAGCTTGGTTCAAAGAAACCCCTTGATTTTTTAGATTTGTATTGGGCTTCCTCCTTTCCCCTTATGTATTTGACTCTATCTGCTGCTGACACAGCTGCACAAGTTTTGATTCCTATTTGTTTATCTCCATCCCATGGTCTTTTCTCGCAGAGGTGTTGTCTGGCACGGGTGTATGAACCTGTGTAATTATTGTTGCAATGGGGGCAATGAAATTTAGTGGTTCCACCCCCTTTCCCTGCTTCAGGCCTGTTAACATATTTCCACAATGGGGTTTAGTCTTGTTTAGTTTTTTGAGAGTCATGTTCACCCTCCTCCAGCTCCTCCTCACCGGGGTTTTCATCAAATCCACTTTCTCCAGCTTCTTCATCCCACTCTTCATTTTGGCCCCTCCGTTTCCTACTCTCTGACACCATAATAACTAGAAAAGGGACGAAGAAGAAGAAAATGCCAAGAAATATAACTAGGCCCATGATGTTTGATATTTGTAGGGTTTTGAATCTGCAAAATTTAATGGGAATGGGAATGAGAAAATTAAAAATGTATTTAGTTTTACTATTTACTATTTAGTATTTATTAATTTAATTTATTTAGATTCATGATTTATTTACTAAATAAGTTATACATTTACTAAATTACTAACTAAACTAAACTAAATTACTAAGTAACTAAAGTTTAAACTACTAAATTAATAAGTTACTAACCTCTTTGCAGGCTTGCTCCTTGCTCCTTGGTGCTTGATCCTCGCTCCTCCTCGCTCCTTTGCACAATCTCCTTGGCTCTCCTCAACTCATTCAATGAAATACAAAATGCGCACGCCCCCCAAAGCCCTTATAAAACATTTTTTTTTTTGTTTTTTGTTTTGTTTTCTTTTGTTGTAAATTAATTTTTTTTTGGCGTTCGCGATTTTATTTTTGAGCTTTTCGCTCCCAACGGCGCGCGTCACTCTCGGAGTGAAAATCAAAAGCCCGGGAGCAATCGGGAGCGATCGCTCTTGGGCTTTAATTTTCGCTCCGGGAGCGACGCTCGCGAAGTCGCTCCCTGTTTTGGTAGGGAGCGCAAATTTTTTTATCGGGAGCGCGCTCCCGAGCTGCTCCCGCCCAGAGCGCGGATTGGGAGAAGGTTCGAAGGGAGGGGAGGGGGGAGGGCGCTCTCCCGCAACTCTGCTTGAGGGTCACTCGGGGAACATACTGAGGGAGATCAGTCAGTTCAATTTCTGGAGTGGTGTTTGCTGAGAAATTGAACCAGTGGTCTGGAGAGCAGTCAGGAGGCAACAAGTACGGAACAGAGAGACAGGAGATCAGTGTAGAGGCAGATGCAGAGCTAGAGGAAGCCACGCAGAGGCTGCAGGAGTGATGCAGAAGGCCAGAGTGGCTGCACAGAGCCTCAGTAGGCTGACACAAAGGTCAACAGGGCCTACGCTAGATTCAGAAGAACTGTTGGAAATTTGTCTATCTATGGGTAAGCCAGTTTGGTACCCTGTTGTACTAGAAAATTACTGAATAATAAAAATCCTCCCTGGCTGCACCTGTTTTCCCACATTGGGTTTTTCCCGGGACATTAGTCCAAAATAATTGTGTCAATGTGTGCATATGTTTGTTTCTGTATTACAGTGTGATATCTGCAACATTATTTATTTTAATGTTTGTTGAAGTAATTTCATGAATAACTTATGATGAAATAAGTAGGAAAAGCAAATCAGTTGCTGCAGTGATAGAATTTTCACACATCCCCATGATGATCCACATATAGCTTTACTTCAAAGCCCTTCACCTATGCTCCGGCCTGTGCTATCTCCCATCTTGCATGCTTCTTGAAGGAAGATGGGCCATCTATCAGAGGGTACACTAACAATTTCTGTAACAATGTGCTTTCATTTCATGTTTGGGCATACTAATATGGATCAGAGGCCAAGCTCGATGACATATATATATATATATATATATATATGTATATGTATAAACTTATAAACATTAGAATGAAATATAACATTAAAAAATAAGCAATCAAAATCAATAAACACATGAGTAGGATTTGTGGTTAATAAATATAAAATATATATAAATAACTTAATCTTCATAAAATCCAATTATCAATGTTATTGAAATTTAATTTTAAATTATAGTCTAGAAAAAAGTCTTTAAACAATAGTGGTAGAATGCCATTTATGTGTTGCACAATAGTGGGGTCCCTAGGAGAGGTATCACTATGATCAATAATTATTGTTGGTGGTTTACAAGCCCACCATTTTGATAAACCATGATATCCACCCATGGTATTTGAAAGATGGGAAAACAAAATAAAAATTAAATTGTAGAATTAGCTTTTACCATATACAACAATTTGTTAGGTTTTACCATAGTGATTTATGGTATTCCCCCATGGTTTGTTGTAACCCATGGTACTTGGAATATAACGAAAGTGCATGACTCTATGTGAAAAGGTACCTATAAATAATATAAATATGGGCCTTCACTATTGTAAAAGCCATGAAGTTTCTCTGATGTAGTCTTATGACATTTTTACCATTTAATAAACATAATTAAGCTCTTTTCATATTATTGTTTTTGTACATTATTTCTATTATGCACTTGTGATGTTTTTGATTGTTAATTTTTTGTCTCATTCCTCAAACAACCAAGAACACTGCGACTTAAGATGGAGGTGATGAGGCCCAACATCCAAGCGGACAGGTAGGAGGGAGGTGATGTTTATAGGTAGTTTGTAGTTGCATATTGGAGAGGGAGGCAACATTTTCAACTTTACAGGCAACTTTGACTCAGGATGGAGGTGATGAGGCTCAACTTCTAGTGGATAGGTAATAGGGAGGAGGGCAATGAGGGGGGAGCAAAGGGTTCACACTACATAGTAGAGGGTTCTCATACACATAGCCAAGAGTCTACCAGGGGTTTGAGTGACAAAGTTGAGAGGAGGAAGGGGGAAGTGCTTGCGGCGAAATATTGAGCTCAAATATCTTTGGGTGCAATAGATTTTAACCCTTTTTAATAAAAGTAAACCCTAATTCAAGAGTGGAACCTATTATTGAACCTTTGAAAAATTCAATTAGATTCTTCTTGTGGTTCACCTTGAGGTTCGACTTTGCTTTGTGTTCGAGTTTGATTAGGTTCATTTTTGAGGTTCATTGAACTTCAACAAAGATCATCTCTTTTTGGTTCGCAGAATTCCAAACCTAAAGGTTAAGGTTCAACGAACCCTTTAACTTAGCTTGATTGTACCCTTGTTTCCATGCTTCAACTGGGAGATTATCCTTTGCCCTTGGTCCAATGTGACCTCCCTTGAGGTCCTTTTCTTCCACTGTTAGGAGGGCCACTAATAGGAGGCACTAATTGATATAGCATGCCCAAGATAATCCATACTCATCGCCTTCCATTGCTTCCTTATATCTACTTCCATTCTTTGAGTTGATTGTGCTTGGTCACTGGGGCTAGCACCCTATATTCTCATCTTTGAGAGAGGGCCTGAAAATTTGCCCTAAGAGGTTGATGCAATTGAAAGAAAGATAAAAGCATACGAAGCCACAGATGGAAGCAAAATGAAAAATGCAAAAGATGGTTGTGACATATAATAAGCAAGTTTGCAAAAGCCTAGCATGAGCTCTACCCCCTTCATTAGCCATCACCTAGTTCCTAAGCATTTCATGCTCTATATAATAAAGGAACTTATGAATGTCCCAACCTCCAATGAGTGATAAATTGCTACATCTTTAAGGGTATTGGAAAATCATAAGGCAAGCTGGGTTACCTAAGCTATTCAAGTAAGACAGACCAATCATTAAAGGGCACATCATCGGGGTGCAAAAAATAGGCTGAGGAAAGTGGTAACTCATGCGTCCACGATTTCTCCCTCTTATCATTATACTCAAGATGTTGGACATTGTAAAGTTTTGTAGATGTTCTATGCTAAGAGCAATTTCACTTTTCTCACAGCAGTCATACAAGTAGTTAAGCAAAATGCAGATAGAACATATAAGCAGATCTTACAGAAGACAAATCAGAAACAGGACAAATGTGTGTGTTCGTTTCGGCGGTCAACAGGATGCTTCAACCAGCAAAGTCTTCTTTGGTCAGCCAGCCCAGCATG
>APFE030424193.1:20072-50090 GCA_000404065.3 Pinus taeda
ATATGCAGTGGTAGTCTCCCTCTTAATGCCAGCTTCTCTGCAAAAGTCTTTGAACTCATTTGACTCATATTCAGTGCCATTGTCAGTCCTCAAAATCTTGATCTTTTTTCCGGTCATATTTTCCACCAAGGCTTTGAAGGTACGGAACCAAATGAAAGCCTCATCCTTCTTCTTCAAGAAGTATATCCAGGTTTTGCGAGAGAAGTCATCAGTAAATGTCATATAGTAAGAACATCCCCCCAGGGATGTTACAGGCAACATACCGGAAAGATCAAAATGGACCAGTTGCAATATCTCAGATGTCTTTGTGACACTTGAGGGGAAAGGTCCCCTTGTATGTTTTCCTTCAGCACAGCCCTTACATACACCTTCATGATTATTTCCAAAATCAGGCATCCCTGTCACCACCGTCCTTGCTTCGGGAAGAGCCTTGTAATGAAGGTGTCCAAATCTTCGGTGCCATAGTTCGGTTTGACGGATAGTATCACAAGTCATAGCTCCCAACGGACTCCCTCCAACCTGGTAGAGTGTACCAACTCTAAAACCAATTGAGATAGCTTCCTTGAAGCTCTTCTTCCACATGAATACCTTTCCATCAGAGAAAGTTACATTGAATCCTTTGTCTTCCATGGCAGATACAGACACAAGGTTCTTCTTCAATTTGGGTACATAGAGTACATCTTGTAGACGGAGGACTTGTCCTTGAGACAAGTGGAGGGTCACAGTCCCAGTCCCTTTCACAGGATAAGTGGCATTATCCCCAAGGATAATTTCTAGATTAGTATCCTTTTCAACCATGTCAGAAAGTGCTTCCTTGAATCCGGTGATGTGTCTTGAGGCACCACTATCGATTAGCCAGACATCCATAGTGTCGGGCGGAGATGCAGCTGAGAGAGCAGATAATATAATATACTCATTTCTTTTATCAACAACATTAGACTCCTCATACTTGGTATTTCTGGTCCTTTTAGAAGGTTGATTGTTTCCTCCAAAGTGAGCCTTCCTCTTTCCTTTGGATTTGTCATTTCTTCGATTCCCATTCCTTCAGTTGTTGTTGTTATCGTCACTATCGGGAGAATCCTTCTTGAAGGGGCATTCTCTAGCATAGTGTCCAGTCCTATGGCAGGTGAAACATTTACCCTTCTTCTCTTGAGTCTTAGTCCTTTCTTTGTCCTTAGAACCACCAGAGTTCTTTCGGGAATGAGCAACATAGGCAGCATTTCTTTCATTATCAAATTCTTTCATCCTTGTTTCTTCTTGCATACATCTAGACAGAAGCTCATCAAAGTTAGGAATGGTATTATTGTTGAGAATGGTAGTTGTGAATACTTGCCATTCATATGGAAGTCCTCCAAGTGCGGTGAGAACCATCTCACGATCAGCTATTGTCTCCCTAATAGCTAGCAGATTGTTCCGGGTTTCGGTCAACTTCATAAAGAAAGTTTGAATAGACTCGTCTCGGCCCTTCTTCATATTCTTCAACTTGTTCTTGAGGAATAGCACTTGGTTCACATTGTTTACTCGGAACATAAGTATCAGTTTGTCATACATCTCCTTGGATGTGCCTAGTTCAGATATGTAGGCAACCAAATTCTTATTTATGGATTCCCTGATCAGCAGCTTTGCTCTGATTTCTCCCTTCTTATACTGGGTTCTAACAGTAGCAGAGGCATTTGATGGAGGTTCTTGTATCTTCCCTGTCACATGATCCAGGAGATCATGATCTTCTAATTTGAGATCTAATAACATCTTCCAGGCATGGAAGTCATCACTTCCAGTCAGCTTGTCATTCTCCTTGGAACCCATTTCCTTTGATGATGATTGCTATAGATAGAGTTTGTCTTCACCTCAGCTCTGATACCATGTAAAGTTTTGTAGATGTTCTATGCTAAGAGCAATTTCACTTTTCACACAGCAATCATACAAGTAGTTAAGCAAAGTGCAGATAGAACATATAAGCAGATCTTACAGAAGACAAATCAGAAACAGGAAAAATGTGTGTGTTCGTTTCGGCGGTCAACAGGATGCTTCAACCAGCAAAGTCTCTTTTGGTCAACCAGCCCAGATGTGTCACAACAACCCTCCAACCAACAGATGAGTCAACCTAAGTCAATTCTGCAAAAGTCAACGCTGTCCTGAAAAGTCAACGCAGGGGTAGCAAGCTAAAAGTTAACGCAGCAGCAAAATGGTCAACTCTTTGACCTCGATTTTTGTGCCAGGTAGTACGGCCTTGAAAAATCGAACTTCCCACAAATTTTCAGCTTGATTGGACCACGGGTTGACCAAAGTCAACGCTGGTCAAACTTTCTGCAAAACCCTAGCAGCAGAAACCCTAGCAGCAGAAAAGCCGTACAATCTGTCCTCTTCGTCCTTCCCACGTGTGGCTGAATTCATCCTCCAAGTAGCTCGTACTCTTAAGATGAGAGAGGAAGATGTGAGTTGAATTGTATCAAATTCTCTCCAACTTTCCCTATATATATATACATCAATGAGGGTGTGTGACACATCTGTTGGGCATGTGAGCCTACATTACAAAACTGGCTGACCTTGCACATATAATTTATTAAGAATAATAAATTCAAAATATAAGTTCTGCTCATCGGATTAAGACTATTTTTATATGGATTTTACACCTCTCTGAAAGAGGAATCCAATAAAAATATTAGCCTCTTAATCTGATCATCAGAACATGGAGTTTGGACCTAGTTGTCCAAATTTAACACCTTTCTACACGCCGATCTGACTGGTTCTCTGGAACCGATATGACGATAAATCAGTCTCTATAATATTTCACATCTGGAACTTAGTTCCGATTGTGGTTTGCACTAATTTTCCAGTGTACACAATGATTTAGGTTGCGAGACTTACTCTCCATAAATAGTCTCGCCGATCCGATGCTTCACCTCCTTCAAAGAAATCATCTGGACCATTGATCCAGATGATCAAACGGTTCATGTGCACTAGTATTTTAATCCCTCTCTCTTCAGTTTACTTAGTCTTCCTCGCTAAGTCTTTAGGTTTCTATGGGTTTAACTTCTCCTCAAAGGTTTTCTTCAAAGGTTCCGATTCTTATGTTCCGTTGCTCAGATACTCCTCTAAACTCAATTCTTTGAGCTCTCAACTTTTCTTTCACTCCAGAGCACCGCTCTGATGCTTCAAAGGGACTTGATGGTCCATTATGATTTTTTGAATCGTTCTCCTCTTCATGCTTTGCCTTTGACTGTGTTTTCCTATAATTATTACAAACCTGCGGTTTCACACCATAAACAATCATATAACACGCATTTCATATGTTCTGACATAGTCAGGAAACTCTGCATGTATTAATTTAAAAGCACAGATTACAACCAAGACACCTTGGTCTCACACAGGCCAGATTATCAACATTAGTGGCCTCTCCTCTGCCCGTAGGCTTACATATGCTTATATGGAAACTTGGATTGGATTATTGATCCCATACTTTCCTTAAATCACTCAAATAAAGCCCTAATGCTTGCTACATGCATACTTATGTGGGAGACTTTATCCACTCCATCTTTTTCCTCTGTTTTAAAGTAGAAAAGTCTCCTTGTCAGCTCAATGGTCCATATCTACTCTAATTAATTCCTAAAAGTTCTCTCTTGCTCCTAGAGAATTGGATTTGACTTCTACCACTCATGTTCTCATTTATTTATTTTGAGAGCATTTACATATTCTCTCATTATCTAATTAAATCACACTTAAAAGTCTAAATATTATATTGATTTGGAACTTAGGAAAACTATTTCCTAAAATGCATGACCCCCTATGTCTACTATTTATAATGATTTTCTTTGGCATGAATGCCCCTGCATCAGACTTCCAAAGTAAAAAGTATTCATGATCTCCTGATCATGTGTCTTCCTCGATCCCACACTTTGTTCTGTAATTGTCCAGATGTTTGTTCCTTTGCTGCTGCTATATGTGCGCTGTCTTTTGCTCCAATTTCTTCTTCCTGTCAATCAGGTTCAACTTTTGATTGATCTTGCTTCCTGCTGCTACCATTTTCCTCCATTTGGTCTGCTGCATCATCAACTCCCACATTTCTTCAATTTCTATGTCCAACATATCTTTTGGCTGGTCTATTTTCTGCTTCATATTTCTTTGTTCCAGGTTGTTGTTGCTGTCTTCTATGCTGGCTTTGCTTGTTGCCATTGTAGATATTGTTGTAGACTTTGCCTCCACTTTTTCCTTGCTTGCTATGCTGGCTCCTGCTTGGCTTGTTGCCATTTTTGCTTTGGTCACTTTACTGACTGCCTCCCTATCATCCTTACCCTCTTTCATGATTAAATCATGACTGTTCATCATTCTTTCCAGCAATTTAACTTCTCTGCTCCATGGATTGAATTCTTCCACAAAATCTCCTTCTTCCATCTTTATTTGGCTGTTCTCTTGTGCCAATTCTCCTCCAGCATTTGCAACAAATCCTGCACACTCAAAACACTTGTTAAAATAAAAAAACATAAGATTGTTGTGCCTTATTTCCCTTTGGCAACAATTCAGTTTGTTGCTCTATTTTCTCCTTCTCCTCTGTCAGCACATCAGTATGCTGATTTGAATTCTCAATAGAATTCATGAGACTATCCATTAGTCTCTCTTTCACACCATCTGTTCTAATGATGTCTTCCTGCTTGGGTTCACAGTAGTGAACTTCTCCTCCTTTAACCTGCTGCTGGTTATCTTCACTTTGAAATTGTTTGATTCGATCTTCAAACAATCTTTGCTCAATTTCTCTGATCACATACTCATATTCATTCATGCTTTTTAATGAACCTGCAAACAAATTATTGCATCTTCCTGTCTCCATGGCTACTTGAGACACATCTTCTTCTTCAGAAAATCTAACTGCAACTTGTGTTCTATCGTCAGGTTCTCTCATCAGTTTCTCCAGCAATTTAATCTCCTCTTCACACTTAGCAAGCACTTCATCATAATGCTTTCTTTTTCCAGTTTCATCCTTCACATGCTGTGTTACAGTATTAAAATATTGTCTTCCTTTGACCCTTGTACTCTCAAGGTCTTTCTGTTGTAGAAAATCACTACTTCCCTCATTCAAGAGGTCTCCTCCATCATACTCTGTTCTCCTAGAGTACTCTAGACTTTTAACATCATCAAAATACTGTCCATCCTCTTCAAACCACTTCTTTGTTAGTGTTCCTTTTCCCAAGGTTAAATCCTTTGCATAGGGTTCCTCCTTCTTAACATTTTTCAGTAGATGTCCTTCTTCCCTACTGTCTGTCTCAACAATTTCCATGGCTATCTCCACTGTGCCTATCATCATAGTGAATTGATGATCCTTTACTATGTTTTCAACTAACATAGTATCTTCCTCAAGTTTACCTTCAGTCCCTTGCTGTTCTAAATCCTTCAGATGATCTAGAAATTTTGCGATTGTCTCCTCTTCAATCTCTTCAAGCCCTTCACTTGGTTGCTTGATATTTTCCTCCAGCTGTATATGAGATCTATCTACCTCATCTTTTTTCAAAATAGAATTTAGATTCTGCTAATCTTCTTCCTTCTTCATGACAATATCAGCCAATTGTTCTTCACCTGCAAACATACACAAATTGTCAGATTTAAAATCATTAGACCCCTTGGCCTCACTTGAAGTTTCAGCCTTCAAGTCTTCATATTCACTTTCTCGCAGAAATTCTCCTTGTTCTGGTTCACAAATGGATTCTTCCATTTCTAACTCAACTTCCTTGAGTTTTTCCTTCGTCCACCTTACTTTCTTTTGCTGTAGCCTTCTCTGTATTTCATGCCATTCGATTGGCTTCTTCCTCAACACCCAACCTAGTCTCTAGCTTTCCTCAAGCATTCTCCTTAATGCATTGAGTTGTTCTTTTAATTCAGCAACCTCTTTGTCAATTTCTTCTTGACTCATCCTCTTGCCATTTGCTTTGGCATCCTCTTTCTTATATCCTCTGTTGTGGCTTCTCTCTGAACCTCTGCTATGACTATCAATAGTCATCTTCTTCTCTTCTTTCTTCTTAAGCTTCTTTGCAACAAGCCTCTACAACAGCTAGTCCTTCTGGCTGCAATCTTACCTCACTAAGCTCTCCTCACTCAGTGTTTTAGTAAGCACGGGTCCTCTGTCTGGAGCCTTCTCTTGAGCAACACCTTTGCTCCTTCTAGGCTTCTGCAATCTCTCACTCCCTCTTGAGAACACTTCAGCTGTTCTCTCTATCCAATCTCTTGTTGGCTTCTTCAGGTTCATTGCCACTTTTCTTCAGAGTATTCTCCTTACTTTGTCTTCAAGAACTCACCTAGTTCTTCTCTCACATCTTCTCTTGCTGTCACCTGTGCATTAGTATAAAAACACACATTCTTAATTTAAAACAGAACATAACATATTACCTCACCTTCAAGATCTCAGCATGATCGTGTTTCACCCATTCTTCTGCACTTTGAATGGCTTGTCCTCTGGTTGGTTTCCAAGTCCTCTTTCCTTCAAAACTTTCATTAAGCAATCTTGCTTTCTCCTTCCTTCAAGGAATCCTATGTTCCTTCTATTCCAAACCTCTGCTGGAACTGCTACAGTCTTCTAAGAACTTCAAAAATTTCCCTTTTACAAATTAGAAATCTGCTCTGATTACAGACTTCTGCTCTAATACCACTAATGGTGCAGGGTCCTGGCATATAACCATCCTTAGCCATTACTGATGCCAGGGTAACACCGCACATACCCATAGTATGCATTTATCAATAATGCATCGTCAACTGTCTCAGGATATTTGACTCTACAGTGGAGTCAACCCTTCAGAACTAAAATGGTCGAGTGGCCCTCTTATACAGTTCCTTTTAACGGAGCTTCAATCACCCTGCCTAAAACCTCTATCGGGATTATATGAGCCCTTCAAAGCTTTGATTTAAGTCTTTAGCCGCATATATATATATATATATATATATATATATATATATATAAAATATAGACGATTCTCGACCTACCTGACTATATAATATATATATATATATATATATTAACACAGAAATCCCTTCGCAGGGGTTATTCCTTACAAAGCCCATAAACAAAGAAAACACTAGCAACCTATACCTTTCCGCCTTTGAATGGACTTTTCACAGATTCTGAGGCTGTACCTTGTCGCAATCAGCTATTGCAATATCCAATGGGTCATACCCATATGAACCATCACCCCTCCTCCGACTCTGATATGATTATCGAATTGTTTAAGCCTTATAAGGATCGCAACACTTTATCACAATTATAATGGAATAATGGGAAAATACACAGAGGACTCCGCTCCGAAACCTTATAGCAGATTTCAAATTCTATAGAGTTGCATTCATAACTATCTGCGGTTCCGCTCTCCGGACTGTCGACCCCTTCGATCTCCGCCAGTGCCGATACGCGATTTGCAGTCAAATCTTGACCGTTGATCTGATCTGCGATTCGATGGTTGAGATTAAGTCATGCGATCGCATATCGCTCAACCTCAATGCTCGACTCCTTCCCTTTCTACACGCTGATCCGACTAGTTCTCCGGAACCGATAAGATTATAAATCAGTCTCTATAATATTTCACGTCTGAAACATAGTTCCAGCTGTGGTTTGCACTAATTTTCCAGTGTAAATAGGGATTTAGGTTGCGAGACTTACTCTCCATAAATAGTCCCTCCGATGTGATGCTTCGCCTCCTTCTTCAAAGAAATCATCCGGACCGTTGATCCATGTAATCAAACGGTTCCTGTGCACTAGTATATTAATCCCTCGCTCTTCAGTTTACGTAGTTTTCCTCGCTAAGTCTTCAGGTTTCTATGGGTTTAACTTCTCCTCAAAGGTTTCTTCAAAGGTTCCAATTCTTCTGTTTCGCTGCTCAAATACTCCTCTGAACTCAATTCTTTGAGCTCTCAACTTTTCTTTCACTCCAGAGGGCCGCTTTGATGCTTCAAAGGGACTCGATGGTCCATTACGATTTTGTAAATTGTTCTCCTCTCTGTGCTTTGCCTTCGACTGTGTTTGCCTATAATTATTACAAACCTATGGTTTCACATCATAAACAATCATATAACACGCATTTCATATGTTCTGACATAGTCAGGAAACTTTGAATGTATTAATTTAAAAGTACAGATTACAACCGAGACACCTCGGTCTCACACAGGCCGGATTATCAACATTAGTGGCCTCTCCTCTGCCCGTAGGCTTACATATGCTTATATGGAAACTTGGATTGGATTATTGATTCCATCCTTTTCTTAAATCACTCAAATAAAGTCCTAAATCTTGCTACATGCATACATATGTGGTAGACTTTATCCACTCCATCATTTTCCTCTGTTTTAAAGCAGAAAAGTCTCTTTATCAGCTCAATGGTCCATATCTACTTTAATTAATTCCTAAAAGGTCTCTCTTGCTCCTAGAGAATTGGATTTGACTTCTACCACTCATGTTCTCATTTCTTTATTTTGAGAGTATTTACATATTCTCCCATTATCTAATTAAATCACACTTAAAAGCCTAAATATTACATTGACTTGGAACTTAGGAAAACTATTTCCTAAAATGCATGACCCCCTATGTCTACTATTTACATTGATTTTGTTTGGACTGAATGCTCCTTCATCACCTTTCGTGACTAAGCATGTCTTTTAAACATGCATTTTCACTTAACTTAATGACTTTTTAACATTTATTTTATTTATTTACTTGTTATGAATTATATTCATAACATAGCCCCTTCTTTTAGAAGCTTTACATAGCCCCTTCTTTTAGAAGCTTTGTCCTCAAAGCTTATTGTTGGCATGTTTCCTTCAGTTTGCATTTGTCATCTCGACATATGTAACTCGACGCCATTGGCACCTTTGCCTATATAATTCGCTTGGTAACACTGTATTGAATCCAGGGTTATCGATTTTTTTAATATAATATTTTTTTTAATATAGATGTTATATAAATTTTAACTATGGTTTAAATTATCCACCAATGTTAATTTATTCCTCCTTGCTATGCCATTGGATATATACTATGGTTCTGAATTCGGACATACGGTTTTGAATTTAAACGATATGTGGAATCAACGTGTGGTCACGTTGCTTGATCGACGTATGACAACCTTTGTATGGCATGGGTATGGTAAGTCAAGCAGGGACATATTCCCTGGATCTAAATTTGTGGTTGAATTCACTTCAGTTCTCAAGGACAGCTAGAATTTATGTTCAGTAATTTCTAATTTGTAAACGAGGAGGTGGGATGGGAGATAGAGAGACCTTTCGCTTATGTCTCCCAACAATATCCTCCTCCTCCTCTTTCTTCCACATGGAAATAGTTGCAGGAGCAGTTGCAGGCCGAGACATGTGACATATCATAGGGATTGGAGAAAGTGAGTCGCTTCTTTTCCTATTACTGGTTTTATTCGCACACACAGTGTCAATAGAGGAATCCAGAGAGAGAGAGTCATTTCATTGTTATTACAAGTTATCCCATCATTCTTAGGGACCGTTTGGCGAATATAAAACATCATATACACGTTTTGTTGCTCATTCAAAACGTCTTCTACTGTTGCAGGCGACACATTTTGGTCGTCACATTTAAACCAACAGTTATCCACATTTTTCACATATGCAAAGTAATGCCCAGACGACATTCTTATGCTGTGATGAATAATAATGGCGTAGAGACTATACACATAATGTTCACCTTGTTGTGGAGAATTTAAATATTGAGTTAATGGTAGGGATTCTGGAAACGGTATGACATTGTAAATCTTCTTCGAATTCCAAAAGTTACTCATGTCGATCCAGAATATCTGTAGTGTGAGTAGAAGAACATTGGGAGGCTTAGAAATGGAGCACTCAATACAAATTAGTGAGATACACTTACACTTGTCACATGGGGTGGACCTCTTTAGGTATTCTGTAGTAAAGTACTTGCTTAAGCTTTCGTTTAGATTGATAACGACCTCAGGCGCAGTTAATGAGCCGTTAGGTTGGGAAAGTGGAAGAGGGAAATAGTTCGCTATTTCATGAGAATTCGACGAATTTCCGCACAGACTCCACCATTTAACTATTCTCTGCACTGATTCAAACAACTTATTCAAAAATTTGGTGTTTGGCGAATTGTTGGATTTGTCACAATCCTCGCATGCATTTAAAACATAATCAAGAAACTCTTGGGCATCGGTTTGTTCATCCGAGCTCAAGTAATCTGCAAAGATTTTCAAATTTGAAGTTATTGGCTTTAGAGCCTCACTTTCTATATTAGCCTCGCTTAGCGATCTCATGATCCTGTCTTCCAGCAGACACATGGGGCATTCTGATTTATTATTAGATTTAGTGGATGTAGATAAATGTTTTCTTTGCAAACAATAATTTGCCAATGGAGGAGTGTAAGTGAGACATTGCAAGATGATGTTAACATAGCACGAAATTGATGCATTGAATAGTCCTAGTGGTTTTTTCTTTCCACGATTTCTTAGGAGTGCCCTTATTCCTCTGTTCCAACTCAATTCCATCTTTTTCGGAAGAGGAAACAATATCTCCACCGATCGAAAATTTTGAGATGCGTCAACCAAATGTGGTACTCGCGGAATATGGAATGCTTTTGTAATTTCACTTCTAAATATATCTAAGAAGTCATTCTCTTCCTCCAAGGGTAGACCATTGCTTTTTGAAGTTGTGTCCTCAATGGGAGTATCATCTTTAGTGCCTTGTTCTTCCATCTTGACTTTTGCCATAACTACAGCATCTTCGACCATACCTTCTAAAATTTTGGCTTGAGAATCTTCTGCAACACTCTCATCCATATCAAGATTAGCTTCATCAGAATCATTATCTTGATCTAGATCATTTTTGTTCACATCAAGATCATCTTTATTTGAATCCTCATCTTGATCTGTATAAGCTTCATTGGAATCATCATCTAGATTATTTTCCTTATTATCGATTTCCTTTTGACATGCTTTAACTTTTGCATATGATTTTTCTAAACGCTAAAATGCTTCTTGAATTTTACTAAAATTCTCCATGGATTCAGGACGTGAACGTGATTCATATTGTGCGGTGAACAACGTTCGAAGACATGCATGATTATATTGTGCGCCATGGCTCTGATACCATTGAAGTAACAAAACTGATAGCTTGTTGAGTTAAACATAAAAATACACAAGAGGTATTATGTAATAATAATTTCTTATATATAAAAATGTATAAGTGATAAATGTTACAATGAGGACACGCATATATATATCTAAGTAGATGTCCTTTCGTGACTGAGCATATCTTTTAGACATGCCTTTTCACTTAACTTAATGACTTTTAAACATAATCAATATTTAATTTACATTTATTTTATTTATTTACTTGTTATGAATTATATTCATAACATATGGTTTAATTCTATTTTTCCAGAAAATTAATTAATTTACACGAGGGGATTTAACTATTTTTCTAATCCTCTAATACATAAGATTCCTTTTATTTACAAGACTCAGAGGGAATAAGCATTTCACTTAGATCCTCAAAACACATAACCCATCTGCAACTCAACATGTTCTAGTAAACCAAGTGATTTGTAATAAAATAATTTAGCTAATTAGCTTAATTTATTCCCAAACCACTTTTACATCATACTCGACTAAAAACACTTGGGCTGATCTAATAATTCGACAATAAATTTCACCCTAGCTTTGGGGGTTTAAGCTAGAGGGGAAAAACTCTTCTGATTCCGTGTTTAGAAACATAGGTATCAATGAGGTTAAAAAACCTCCTAGGATGAAATTCGTCATCAAAATTATTGGCTTACCTAGGTTGTTACATAGATTCAAGGTCTTACTAGGATCATTCTCAATATATAATTTGCAGAATAGGGTGACCATGACACATGGACTGTTGATAGGTGATTCGATCCTGTTGGAAAAATTTGGCACGTTCCCTTCTTTGGAACTTTGACGATTTGAGTGCAACATCTGGCTTCATATGTGAGACACGTTGCTTCCATGAAATAATGTGAGAACCCTGGAATCCTGCATCTAGGAAAATAGAAGTCCATCAAATAGATACCCATTCAACATCGAAATCATATGCATATATAGAAATATATCGTTGGGACTGAAAAATCTACTCTAATAAACTAAAATATAAATGACATAATATAAATGTTGAAAGTAAAACAATCTAACTAACATGAAATAAAAGGGAATAGGCTTAGAGATACTATACAAAACGATGCCCTAGTGAGCATCTGTTAACTCTCTGACAAGTCCGTGGGTTGCTTCTCGAAAGTGCCATGCTGAATTTTGAAAATTCTAGGATTGTGACTTATCTGAATATCGAACTGCTCTCGACCATCAGATGCATCAAACTTCTTCCTTTTTCTTTTCTTTCTGGTGCGTTGTGATGTCAATAATGAAACCACTGTAGATTTCTTGTCCTGATTCTGAGAATGCCTGGATGAAGGATATGAAGAATCTGAAGTATGCCCAATCTTATTCTATATGTGCTCGGTCAAAGGTGTCACATAAGCCTGACCATTCTTAGCTTCTTTTTCAATTTTGGTACTTCCAACTAACTTGTTTTGAGTGGGGCAAGTAACCTCCTGGCAATGAGATGAAAATTGCTTTGGCAAACAAGGAGGCTTGTGATCTGTCATAGGCTCTTTGTTTCTTTCATTATTTGATCCATGCTAAAGTTCCTGTACCTGTATCTTTTCCATTATTTGTAGTTTATTCTGGAGAGTGATTTTTTCAATTCTTATGGCACCCATCTGATTTGAGTGTTCAAGCTTCATAGCACTGACTTCCTTGGCATGACTTTCCTCCATATTCAACAACTTATTCTGGAGACACATTTGACCAACTTCCATATTTTTTAGTACTTTGTCATGATTTGCTTTTATGGCAATCAAATGATTTTGCATACTAGACTTCATTGCCTCCATCTCTCGAGCACACTTTTCCTCTATGGTAGCCATTTGATTAGAGTTATTGCTTTTCATGATCTTTACCTATGTTAGGATATTCCGACACATAGGAAATAGTTAAGTATAACTTGGTCTAGTATAGAGTTAGGTAAAGTGTGTTTCTTTACTATGTACTTTTGTAACTTACAATCCGACGGTCACGATATGTAGTGATCCGACGGTTCATTCTCTCCTCGATATTACCGACACTTGATCCGTGGCATAACACCCAATTGGTCCATGATCTCTATTTAAAGAGCATGGAGGGTCATTTGTAGGTTAACTGTTCATGAGAGAAGCTTATGTAAAATTTGATTCTTTTATTAATAAATTGCCTGAAGTGGCCACGTTGGCTCAGGATGTGGACTGTTTCCCTCTTTGAGGGTTTTAACCACGTCAAAAATACTGGTGTATTGATCTGTGATCTGTTTGTGAGTGGTGTCCTTTGGTGTTCTGTCTGAGGAACTTACCCTGTAAATTCCTACAAATGTCACTATGCTTAAAGTGGTAGGTGATTCAAAGATTGTGGTATGATAGGTATGTAACACCATACATTTTGTCTCACCTAGTCTTAAAGGTTACTAGCAAGAGGTATGGCAACTTATTTCTAATTTTCAAGATTTTAATACCATAATTGTACGAAGAATGTGCAATGCAGCTATAGATGCTCTGGAAAAAGCACCTGCTAGGATGATACTGCTGAGGGATATATTTACTATTGAGATCTTGTATATGCCATTTATCGCTGACAACATAGCTAATCTATGTGTTTTTGGTGATGATAAACAAATATTGTACTTTATGGCTATTGTTGACATTTTCAATGACGTAGCCATAGATGAAGATGTGCACGAGTAGTCTTTACAAGACAGACCTGATGAAGGCAAAGGAAAACTCATCCCCAAGGGTTTCATGTTGCTCGAAAAACTCTATGACTTGCAAAACTACTACAAAAGGCCCAAGAACACCAAAACCCATAGTTCGACATTGATGCACGAACAAATAAACCTGGGAATAGTAAAAGATCTGAAGTTTGTAAATCTTGGTACATGTTGCACACCAAAGGAGTGACAATCCCTTATTTGCCTATTCAGACAATACCATGATGTATTCACGTGGACATACGATGACTTGAAAATGTACGACATACGAATAATCCAACACATCATTCCAATAAAAGAACAGGTCAAGCTATTTCAACAGATACTCGGAAAATTCCATCTATCACTTGAACCCCTCATATAGAAAGAAATGACTAAGTTGTTGGATGCTCGAATCATATACAAGGTTCATCATCCTACGTGGGTTTCGAATCTAGTTCCTATAGGAAAGAAGTCCAGGGATATCCACTTGTGCATTGATTTCCGAAATCTTAACATGGAATCAGACAATGACAACTACCCTATTCCGTCTATGGATCATATCTCGCGGACACTATCTAAAGCCGAAATGTTTACTCTCCTTGACAGATTTTCTGGATATAACTAGGTTCTAGTAGTAGAACCTAATAGACTCAAAACTACTTTTTGTACCAAGTGGGGTATGTTCACTTACAAAATAACTCCATTTGGTTTGGTGAACACAGGCACAACCTTTCAGTGCACTATGGACATTGCCTTCCGTGGGCTCATCGGATAGAGAGTGGTGGTCTACCCTAACGACATGATATTATTTTTAGGAAAATGGTTAGACCACCGGTGCCATCTCAAGAAGATATTTGAGTGATGTCGAAAGTATGGGATCTCCTTGAATCCCAAGAAGAGCATATTTGTAGTGTTTGAGGGGAACATCCATGGGCATATTATCGCTAAGAGTGGGATCAAGGTTGATCCAGACTGAGTTCAGACTATCATGTAGATTCCTCACCCAGTCAATAAGAAAGATATGCAGTCCTTCTTGGGAAAGATTAACTTCCTCCAGAATTTCATCTCAAATTATGCACAGATTGTCAAACATATCCAAGATATGATCAAGAAGGATGTAGCCTATAGCTGGGGAAAGAAGGAAAATCACACATTTTCCCATATCAAGTAGGTAATAGCAGATGCACCTCCAATGTATAAGCCAAATTTCAATAGATATTTCTTGTTATATAAATTAGCTTCCAATAATTTACTCGTTGTAGCGCTCACACAGAAGAATAAGATGAACAAAGAATGTCCCATCTCCTTCATGGGCATGAGAATGTAGGGACCCAAGCTCGAATATCCCACCACGTATAAATAGGCATAAGTTGTATACAAGGTGGTGAAACACTTCAGACACTAACTGCTAAAAAATCATTGCATAATCTTTGTGCCACATCGAGCAGTCAGAGCGTTGCTTGTTGAACAAGAGCTGGGTGAAAGACATGCGAACTGGATGAAAATACTTTAGGAGTATGATCTTGATATCAAGCCAATTCACAATGTCAAGGATCATAGTCTCTGCAAACTAGAAGTAGAAGAAATACACACCCAAGAGGAAGAAGAAGAGCTCGCCAGTTGGGAGAAAGAATCGAGATGTATAATATAGAGCGAGCACCACCCACTTCGCACAACAGCTCTTGGTACAAAGAAGTGCACCAGTACCTTGAGCATGACACCTTTCCCTCTCACTGTTCCATGTCACATAAGAGGGCACTTCACCTCAAATTCCTTATCTCACCAGTTGGTGCATGAAGTGTTTTATAGAAAGTAGAATAAAAAAAAATTCTCAGGTGCCTAGAGGCACAAGATTGAGAGATAGTGTTACATGACATGCATGACAGACCAACTAGAGGTCACTTTGAGGCTAACAAAATTGTGAATAAAGTCATGACAACTGGTTTCTATTGGCTTACATTGTTTAAGGATGCACATTCTTATGCTCATAAGTGCCTCGTCTGCTAGCGATGTGCCGTTAGAACACTAAGGTCAACAGCCTCGTTGTAGCCTATTGTAGTGAATGAACCATTCCAATAGTGGGGCTTATACATCATTGGGGGAATCCTCCCCCATTCATCAAGGTAGCACCGCTACATTCTAATTGCTACATATTATTTCACACGGTGGACGGAAGCAGTTCTGCTTAAACAAGTGAATGACCAGGAAGTCATCAACTTCCTTCAGTAGAACATCATCTTGAGGTTTTGCTTTCCTGTAACACTTGTTTTTGACAATACAACTTACTTCTTTGTGTTGAAATTGTATGAAATTTCAGTGAAAAATAGTATTGTACTTAAACACTCATTTAACTACTACCCATAGGGGAGTGGTCTTATTGAGTCAACAAAGAAGAATCTTATTCGCATCATCAAAAGGACCATTTTTTCTGAGTAGCTGAACTAGCAATGCACCCTAGTGAATGCAATTTGGGTTGACTGAGTTACACCCAAGCCCTCTTTGAACACATCTCCATACTTCTTGGTATACGGTAAGGAAGCCATCCTACCACCCAAGATATTCTTGCTTTCTCTTCAGTTATCTCAAGAATCTCGATGCAAACTATGTCTATTGATTCAGCGTAGGATGGAAACATTATACAAAGTACAGGAAGAACAGATGAAAGAAAAATAAAAATTTACACTCCACCAAAATTGTATCAGGAGATGGTTCGATCGTAAGTCTATAGGGAATGCTAGCTTCATTATGGGTGACTTAGTCTTGAAATGGGATAAACCTGATGAAGACAAAGGAAAACACAAATTTCCAGTCTCTGTGGATTCGTCCATACACGGTTCACGAAAAACTTGGCCAACACACATATCGCTTGCAATCACTTGACATGAGGATTGAAAACCTTCCTATCAATGGGAAACGTTTCAAATGTTACTTTCAATGATCTAAGGTTGTGTCCCACCCATGTACATAGCATGTTTATTGTTGCTCTGTTACTTTGTTGTTTTTGTTTTGTTGCTTTTCTTTCCTATTTTCGCTTTGTTTTCTTTGCTTTGTTTTGGTTGTCTTGTCATTTTTGTTTTGTAAATAAGTTTTTTTCCTATATTGTTAAGGCTTTTGGATAAGTATGTGGTTGAGTTTAAAGAGTCTTGTGACATTGTAGAACTTGGCTAGTCTTGTGTCCATCTTCTCTGTGCTTAGCTGTAACTTTTGGCCAATGAACCCTAGATGGAAAATACAAGCTATCTGTAAAGGAAGCTTTGGTCAAACAATGAACCTGTGTCCACACTACAAAGCCCCATGCATGTACTCAGTCTTTTTCTCTGTGTGTTCAAGCTTAATCAAACTGGTAGAAATGGAGAAGGGGAAAAATCTAAATGAGCAAATATAAATCTAAGGTCTTATATGCTTCTCTGAAGGAACAACCTCATCTGCTCTCAATAAGTTGGGATCCCTCTTCCACCCTAAAATTAAATAAGTTCATATGCACATTCCTCTTTTGAAAAACAAATACAAAGGCGAAAGAGGAGAAAGGCTTCCTACGCAAAGAGGAGAAGTAGGAAACTCCACTGGGGTACTCACTGGCCTCGCTGGAAGTGGAGCAATGCTTGTGTTCCTACATGACACCGTCGGGGCACAGTCTAGGCCTGCTAATAGCAAAACAACACAAGAGATGAAAAATTTTACTTTGTGAATCTCAAGCTCTCAAACCAAACAACCCTTCCCGATTTTGAAACACTATGATCTAGCTAAAAATTTTCTGTGTTTAACTGAGTTGGTACAAGGTGAACAATGTTTGTTCATGGGGTAAGTGGGGAAGCCAAAATAACCTTCATAATGAATCAATACTTCCTGAAAGGCCAAGGCCCTCTGCTGCAAATGAACTGAAATAGAGAAGCTAGTATTCAACTAGTGTGTCGACAAGTGTTGTATTGGCTGAAACACCCTCAAAAATTTTCTCTTGCATACAAATTTTGGAGCCTTCCTTGTTTTTTAACTTAATGGTTGCAAACACTTGAGCTCATCCCTTGAGCTTTGGTTGTGTTTTCACACCCTCTTCGCTTGATCAATCACCAGTTGTCTTTTTGCATGTTGATCACTATGTCATGCTTGCAAGTTTGTTTTGGCATTTTGAAGTTATGTCTTTGTGTGTATGAGTTGTTTTCGATCTATTGACATCATTCACACTCACATACTAAGTTGTAAACACTGTCACACAAGTGTCATCAGGGTCGTTTGAAGACATATTTCAACTCTCGCACTTGTCACTCTCAACCTTCGAGTCAGTCTCACTTAGCATATGTTGTCTTTTTGGTTTGAGGTGTCTTGTCATCGAGTCATACTGAGTGAGTGATCAAATTATCGTGTCTACACTGGTACACTTTCTTTCACACTTAGCTAATTTTCCTGAAAATATGTCGACTGGACAACCCTCCGTCAACCGGACCTGATCTTAATTACCTTGCACTACTACCCACAACTATGCAGATCTTGAGGATGTCCTCTAGGCAACCTACTCTATTAAATTTTGGAAATGATCCAACTAACTCACACCCTGCAATTCACAGAAGTTGTCACAAAAGCCAATCTACTTTGTGCTTCCCGCAAGACCTCCCATCAAGCCTCTTATTGGTCAACTAGAGAAAGAAGTTGAGTTGTGATCTTGGGCTAATGGAGCTCCAAAATTGCACAGATTTGTCCTGCCCTACCGACCCTTCTTCCATATTCTACAAACAACTCAGGAATTGTGTAGAGTTGTCCTATCCTGCCCTTCCTTCCTGCTCTGTAAACAACCCAGGAATTATGGAGTGTTGTCATGCCTCGCTAGGCCTTCTCTCCCACTCTTCAAATAGCTCAGGAACTATAGAGGGCTGTCCTGTCTAGCCCTTCTTCCCCACTCTACAACTAGCTGATAAACTACACATAACTATTTGGCTTGGGACTCTCTCTAAGGATTGCTCAGTTTTGACCAAAATCTCCTGTAGCCTGACTTTGTACTCCGCTGGAGAACTACGAAGATTTTTTTGTGAGTGCCTCTTACTACTTTCACTGTCCTCCTCGAAGGAATTGCACAAATGACAACTTGATGACCTCCCCAATGCTCCCTTGAAAAATTGCTCATATTGGCCCAGCAGCTCCCCAACACCCTGCCTGGCCTTCGTCCTGGAAACTACATAGTTTTACCGCCCAGCCGGGTTTTACCCCGTTGTTGTCATTGCTATCTCATATTGTTAAAATTTGTCTCACAGGGACATCTATGTAGTTTCTCCTTACAGTGCCATAGAGCCCCACATCTTAGAGTATGTTGTGCTCCCACAGTCTCAATACCTTGTCCCTCTCCTGATCACCTGCACTAAAATGGAAAACAATGCGTCATGATATACTAGGAGATTTTGTGGATTTGATGGCATCTCATCATGAATGATTGGACGAGCAAGTACATCAATGAAACATGTCACGATGATGAATGAGATGGAAAAGAGGCACATGCTAGATTACTTGCTTGTGGTGGAATGAACACATGAAGCACATCTAGCAAGCGAGTGAGGGGGACACATTCACATGCACAATCAATAAAATACCAAGATCATAGAAGAACATGCACACTTTTCCATGCGTAGGTGAAGACATGTTACATCGAGATCATATCAGAACACAGCAGCACAACATCTCAACACGGACACCATAGTCAACCAGTACGTGTGAGCAGTGTCATGTCGAGTTATGTCATGAGTTGTCTCAATCACATCACTACTATGGGCCATACTTGTTGTAATAAATGTAGTTTAAAATGGAATTCCAAGAGAACCACATATGAAATCGAAGAGACATGTAAATTTGAAAAGTCATATGAAGTCAAACAGTCATGAGGGAAGTCGAAGACTCACAGGGGTCAGTTATACGCCCTTGGCTATATACACCCCCTCATTGTATGAGCAAAGGACTTTTCACCTTGGCTCCTCCCACATATCCTTGAGATTTTGTAGTCTTTTCTTTGAGGAGCGAGGACTGGCTCCAATGTCCCAATACTAGGGTTAGTGATGTATGGTGTACATATGTGTCTTGGATCTTTTTCTTAATTCAGAAGCCTGTCTCAGGCCAGCACATTTTCACGCATGTTTTGTATATATTTGTAAGACTACTTTAAAAAAAATTGTAATGCATGTTTACTTAACCTGTGCTAAGATAGTTGAACTACTTCAGTTATTTAATTACTCATATTGTTGAAGATGTGTTGTATTTTTTTATCAGTGTTGTCCTGTCCGTGTAGACTTCTCCGCTAGACATTAGACAAGCCATCTTTGTGTATTTCTTGGTGTTAAGGACCGTCACCCCATGTGGACTATTACACTGCATGGTGTATGTATTTTCCCTTGAGCTTTGGTTTTCACGACTACCACATCTGCTGTGGACTATTCTGCTGGATGCTGGACATACCCTTCTTGTTGTTCGAGTGTGTTTCTTCCTGGGTTGGGACTATTCCCTTTGATCAAGAGGCTCAATTTACCTCCCCCCTTTGACAATAATAAAACCCGAACACAAAGTTACATTACGCACTCACCAGGCACACTCACCTCACTTTCTTGAAGTTACAAGAATAACACTCTCATGTCCTGAACAACAAGCGTTAAGGCAAATATCTAAGAGAATGGAAACTTGGCCATCATACTGGATGGGACTTATACATCACGCTATGTGAGGTCTAGTTGGGACTTCATACCAGAGAGATCCCCTGAATGTTTGCAGGTCCAACACCATCAACACATTCTCTCTTGAACAAACACAAAGGTGGCATGAGTAGCATAGGAGTTTATCATAGAGGTGGAATTCTAGAACTTGATTCCCTATGATTAGTGTTTTGTAGGTAGTTGAGAAATTATACTCATCATATAATGCAATCAAGCTTGAGTTATCATAGCCATAACATTTAAGAAATTTGCTTAGTTCCACAATTAGAGGTTGGTCAAGGTAGTGTAGAGCAAGGTTGGTGGTATGCCTCTTGTACTTGATGTTCAAGAAGAATTGTTGCAAGGATGTGGACCACTTATTATGGTGGTAATTATTTCAATTTGTTTATGCATTTCTTAATTGTGTGGGTTTGTGATTAATAGGGATCATCATTTCCTTCCCCATATTATAATCCTTCCACTACTAGCAAGCTTGTATGTTGTAGTACTACACATTGTCATAGGTGACTTATCTATGAACAATATGAAATAATGTTTCACTATGATAATACATTGAATGTCCCTATTCATTCAAAGGTGTTAGAAAATTATATATTACAGAGCAATGGAACACATAAAGTATTGCAGAAATATAAACACAGAAAACGCATAAAACAAGAGAGACACAGATATACGTCGTTCACCCAATTTCGGCTACGTCCATGGAGAAACAGTCAGTCATTCATTTTATATTGTTGGGCATGGGATCCCCCCAAGGAAAGTTTTGGGGCTTAAAGCCCAGGTTTTGAATAATTCCATTGTAAAGACTTCGTGATTTGTGGGCGTGGAGTGCAAAGTAGTAATAGAGTCATAGGGTTGTCTACCCTTACTTTTGTAAATGTAGTGTCAGTTTAAGAGATCTACCCATGGTCCGCAGACCATGGGATTGTATAAAAAGAGCAAGGCTCTATGTGTAAAGAGACATCTAAAAAAATATAGAAGGAAATCAATCCATGAAGCATTGAGTTGAAGTGTATAGTTGTGTCTTTGGGTCATAGAGTAGGATAAGGTTCTGTAGCTGAGTGTACAAAGTCCTAGTATTCTGCAGCTGAGTGCGTTAGCCCCTGCAGCTAAGTGCGCAGGGTAGGTTGAGTCTGTAACCATTGGAAGCATTAATAAAGAGAAGTTTTACCATATTTCTATGTATCTTTTCCTGTTTTATGCATTGAAGTATATTGGGTATGAATTGCAAGTTAATTGTTTATTTACTATGCAAACTTATATAAATGTGCTAAGTAAGTAAATATAATATAAGGTATTGGTTTATACGAAGATAACTGACTATTATAAGAAGATAAGTAAGATCCATAGTGTGACTTGGGGAAATAGTATATATCGTTGCTCCAGTAGTGCGAAAAGCCCCACAACACCTGGTTAGGGCTGCGCAAAGGCGAATATAATAGGGTGTGAAAGCCCTGCAGGTCAAGGAAGTGCGCAAAGTAACATGCACGAAAGTATTCACAATTGGACTAAATCAACCCCTCAGATATCTCAAGGGTCCAGAAACTTGGTTCCAACATCCCCCCATACTGCTTCGAGTGAGACCCTAGTCTGCGCTTTGCGGGCTGTTGCCAAAAGGGCCAGTAATACAGTGATTTATTTGGATAATTAACTCTGAACCTGGGTCAGGCCCCAGCAAGCCAATGAATGGTTCCATTGCCGGGACTGGAATCTTCATAGAGATGTTTGATGTCATATCATTGGAATCCAACTAAGAAATAAATTGAACATTGGTTGGATAGGAGAATTCACGAGTTCACAGCGCAAGAGAACATGAATCTATGACTATCAAAAGAAGAGTGGTTAGACTACTACCTATACATAGAAATCCATGAAATTTTCTTTGCATATTTCGCTACTGAGCTATATGAGTGGATCGTGAAGCTAGTAGATAGCCAAGGAAGGTGCAAACTTGACAATCCTATTGTGTGGACCCTAGAGCTGGTGCACAGATTGGAAGCATCAGAGGATAAGATCATGCATGTTGTTGACCACTGGCTCAATCTAATTATAGGAGGATTCATTACTGATTTTGTGGTAGATACTTTACTAAGCTATAGTGAGGAAGAGCAACGCTTCCTCAAAGGACCGCGAGGTAGGTACATTAAGTCTCTGAACACTTGGATTAAAATGCTACTGTGTGAAAAGTGGATTATGCAAATACATTGATGTTTCGGGTTACGCGAAGTGGGATAATTTACATAAACGAAGGTAGTGCAAAACTACAAATTAGCCCCTTGATTTCACCTCCACGAGGGCATGAGGAAGAGCTCGTGAAGGTCTCATCAAGAAGTGTGATCAATTTGATAAGGAAGAGGATTCCTTACATACCACCTCCACCCACACCACCACCAGCTTCACCGCCTTCACCCCCATCTTCGCCCATACCACCTCTGCCACCACTGCAAATCAATATGGCAAGCGCGATAAAGTTGTCAGTGTTCAAGGGAGTAGGAAATGAAGATCTGGACCAGTTTTGGTTCATGATAAAAGCTGTATGGGAAGTGCAGGGAGTTAAATATGACAACATAAAGAAAGCAACGTTGTTTAGTGCTCTGCAAGCTCACACACTGACCTAGTATATTAAGAATTCTAATGACAATATGAAGGCGGGGATCGCAGATATCCAAATTGTGTTGAAAAGGGAATTTAGCAGGCCGAAGTCAGAGGCACAGTCAGTCATTGGGTTCAAGGAGATCATGATGCTACTAGGTGAGAACCCTTAGGAATTAGATCAAATACTGAAGTGCATGATTCACAAAGAAAATATGACTTTGATGGATGGACAACACCGTGAATAGTTTGTAACATCGTTAACACCACATTTAAGGAATGCGCTGTCACAACAAAGGTTAACAACTTAGGTAGAGACCTTGGAGATCGTGATGAGGCTGCATGAGACCCCGATACAGGATCCTAAATTGGGAGTTCAACAAATCCATGTGCAGTTGAAAAAATTATGCCTTGAGATGCAAAGTCTGAAACAGGATAAGACAGGTCACCTGGAAGTGCACAAAGCGGTATGGTGTGTTAAATGTAAGGGTCAAAGTCATGACAAGGACCACTTCTGAGTGTTTGAGAACTACCTCGTGGGAGGAGGATAGATGTTGTTAAGACTAAAGGCACAAGCAGGACCTAGTGTGGCACCTACTTTGTGGTGCGCGATTTGTCAAATAGGAGGAAAGCATGCCATAGAAAACTGCCATTTGTTGCAAAAGTAAACTCATAATTCACAACAATTGTTCTGTAATTTCTATAGATCAATGGGACGTGATGAGTACACCTATAGAATCTATGAATTGATGATTGATAAGACTCCCACCTACAAAGTTTAGGACGAAACACGGCCCTTTGACTAGAATGTAGGAGTGGCGTGAATCGGATTTCAAGGGCATGGACGAGGTCGAGGTGGAGGAGGACCTGGAAAAGGTCGCAAACAGTTGGTATGTTACAATTGCAGGGGGAGGGGCAAGACATTATGCTTGTGATTGTATGAATCCAATGCACCCATCATGCTTGTATTGTACCTTGTTTGATCACGAGACAAAGGATTGTCCCACACTAATAGCGAGGCTGTGTCATAAGGGAGCGGTCCAACCTCCCCTGACTCAAAACTTGCAAATGATGAGGTCTGAGCTATGCAAGGAAGACCCTAACATGAACATTGTGCTTCAAAGTGGAATTATGACAAGCGATGACAAAGGCAAGCAGCCTAAAGATAGTACTTGGGTTTGCAAGGCTCCGACGAAAGAACCAGAGTTTGATTTGGAGCATGCTAATGAAACCTTCATAGAAGCTAGGAAGAGCTTCACTAATGCCTCCACTTCAAGAAGAAAAGACAAACCCGAGCCAGAAATGGACCCATCAATGTTCACGACGTTACTAGAAACATGAATGATACTACTACATGACAGCAAGGTTGTAAAGGGATTGCATCAACTAATAAACAGATGCATTGGGAATGCACCATGAGAACCCTGTGCAGTATGGAAGATTGGTAAGCATGCGACGAGGATGGGAAGAGAAGTGAGATTGACTGTGCAGATTGGAGAATATGAGATGGACCAAGTGATTCTAGATTTTGTATCGGATGTGAATGTTCTGCCGAAGAAGACATGGGAGTGCATGGGAAGGCCTATGCTACAATGGTCTCTTATCTAGCTGCAAATGACGAATAAGAAAAATATGATACCTATGGGGAGATTGCAAGGAATCACCATAGATATTGAAGGGGAAAGCGCACTAGCAGAATTTCAAGTGATAGAGATTGTTGATGACAACAATCCCTACCCTGCGCTATTAGGAATAGATTGGGCCACTGACATGAATGGGCTGATAAATTTGAAGAAGCGCAAGATGATTTTTGAGAAAAAGTCTCTGTGTGTAGTCGTACCTTTGGACCCTGTAGAAGGATCACGCTACACGAAGCTGGTGCATGACTATGAAAGCAACGACGACTTAGACTACCTCTACAAGATAACCACACAAGAGAAAGACTAGGTAAATCCCACTGCAGATGGACGACTTTCATGGGAGCGCAAAAGCTCCTGTGTTGGGTTGTGTTATATTCTTTCCATGACTAGCCCACATAGTTAACTAGGGGGCTAAAAGGGGGGCGGAGCCCCCGCTTCATTCCATTGATTGCATAGTAGGAGGAGTCATAGGGGGTTTGAGGGGTGCAGATAACCCCACTCTATGGGGTCCGGGCAGACCTACCTATGGTTTTGTGCATGATTTTCGCACATGGTTTTGGACACGATGGTTTTCGTTCCATGGTTTTGGATGTGATGGTTTTTGGTCCATGGTATTGGATGCTTCGACATGTATAATTATGTATTGTAACATTGAAAGGAACATAATGAAAAATCAAGCTAGTAGTGCCAATTTTGGGATCCAGGGGAAAATATCTGTGTATATGTGTTTTATGTGTTATTCTCTCACATTGTTTATTTTTTGTGTTTTAGAATTCGTATGTAGGTAATTTCTGTAAGGGGTTAAAACCTACATTTGGGATCAGAGCTATTTTAGCTTCAAGGGGACACCTTTGTTGCTGAGGGGTTTCACTCAGGCTTGTGGTAGACCCTGTTCAGTGGGAGATCTGCAAGATCAATTTTGGTGGTGAAAGAAGATGGAGATCAGTGGAAAGATAGAGATCGATAAATTTAATGGTTAGAGTTTTGAGTTGTGGAAACTCAAGATGGATGATCTGTTGGTGGATAAATATTAGTGGATCATGGTAGATCTAGGTACTAAACTAACGGGAGTGTCTGATGAAGAATGGAAGAAGTTGGATCAGATGGCAAAGAGCACATTATGATTGTGTGTCTCAGATTCAGTATTTCTGAATGTATCAGGGGAAGCTATGGTGAAGGCTTTGTGGGAAAAGTTAGGGAATTTGTACTAATCTAAGTCTCTGGTGAACAAAATGTTCCTGCGGAAAAAGTTGTTTAACCTAAAGATGAAAGATGGAGACTCAGTGACAGAGCATCTGAACACATTTAATATTGTGGTAAGTCAGTTATTATCTATTGATATTAAAATTCCAGATAAAGATAAGTGCATCATTTTGTTGTGTTCTGTACCAGATTTGTGGGATAGTCTGGTTATTGCAATAGGTAGCAATGCAACTACCTAGCAGTTTTATGAAATAGTCTCATCCTTGTTGATGGGGGAAATTAGAAGGAAAAATATGGAGAGCCAGAATGGTGATGCTTTGTCTGTACAAGGATGGTCCTATAACAGAAACAAAAATAAGTCATCAAATGGGAGATTTAAATCTAGAGGGAGGCCCAAATCTCCAGGAAAACCTATAAAGGTTGTGTGTTGGAAATGCGAAAAGGAAGGGCACTACAAAAGGGATTGAAAATATATAGTTCCTAATAAAGGAAAGGGATCTGATGATTCTCCTTCTACAGAGACGAAAACCACCTCAGATGAAGGTGGGGATGTGTACTTAGGTTCTTCAAGTACACATGTAGATCATGAGCCATGGTTCATTGACTTAGGTGCATCCTTTCACTTCACTCCCCATAGAGAGTAGTTCTGCGAGTATGAGAAGTATGATGGTGGTGATCTCTTCTTAGGGGATGACAGGAATGCTAGAATCGTTGGTTGTAGAAAAGTAAAATTGAAGTTGAAAGGTGAAAGGGTTAGAACACTTCTCGGTGTTCTGCATATTCCTGCATTAGCCAGAAATCTGATTTCTATAAGCAAGTTGGATGATGCAGGTGTAAAATGGTGTTCGAGAAGGATATTTGCAAGATGGTTCAGGGAACACTTGTATTGATGCAGGGAGTTCGTATTGGGACTCTATACAAGCTGCAAGGTAGCATTGTTGTTGATGGGTGCAATAGTTCTGTGGTTCCTGAATGTGGAGCAGAAAATCTGGTGGTCTCTGGAGAGAAGACCATGCTATTGCATCAAAGGCTTGGACATATTGGAGAGAAGGGCGTTCGAATACTTCATGGTAAAGGTATGGTAGAAGGTATGAGTAATAGCTCTATGGATTTTGATTTTTGTGAAAATTGTGTATATGGAAAGTAGAATTGGGTGAGTTTCCCCTCTGGTGGTAGGAGGGTGAAACAGATATTAGAGCTTATGCACAATGATGTGTTTGGACCCATGAAGGTTCCATCACTGGGTAAGACTATGTACTATGTATAATTTATAGATGACTTCTCAAGGAATACATGGCTATATTTCCTTAAGAAGAAATCTGAAGTCTTTGGCAGGTTTAAGAATTTAAGGCTCTAGTGGGAAACTAGACAAAGAAGAAGATAAAGGTGTTGAGGACAGATAACGGTGGAGAGATTTGTAGTAAGGAATTTGAATAATTTTGTAAGAAGTGTGGTATAGCATGGCAAAAGACTACTCCATAGAAACCTCAACAAAATGGAGTTGCAAAAAAAATGAATAAGACATTGATGGAAAGGGCAAGAAGCATGCTCAGTGGTGCCAGGTTAGGACAAGAATTTTGGGCAGAGGCGGTGGAGACTGCATGTTACCTAGTCAACAGATCACCTTCATCAGCGTTGGAGGATAAGACTCCACAAGAGGTATGAACTGGTAAGAAACCCTCTCTTTTACATTTGAGGGTATTTGGATGTGATGTATATGTACATGTTCCAAAGGATAAAAGAACAAGTTGGATAGTAAATCTGAAAAGTGCATCTTTATTGGGTATAAGGATGGTTTAAAGGATTATAAGCTTTGGAATCTAGTAACAAGGAAGATTGTGTGTAGCCAAGATGTGGTGTTCAGAGAGGTGAAAGATGTTATTAAACATGAAGTCCAACCAAAGGAACCTAAGAAGATAGAGTTCGAGCTTAAGGAGGAAGATTCAGACTCTACAATAGAGGAGGAATCAGAAGATGAAGAACCACAAACTCCAGGTGTGAGAAGATCAGTTCGAGAAAAAAGGCAGCCAAAAAGGTATAGTCCATCTATTTTCTGTTTAAATTTTGCTTTATCTATTATTGATGATGATCCCAGAACTGTGAAGGAAGCAGTAGATTTAGAGGATGGCAAACTCTGCAAACATGCCATGTTGATGAAATGGCATCTTTGCACAAAAATGAGGCATGGGATCTGGTGGAGTTGCCAGCTATAAGGAAACCCATTGGAAACAAATGGGTGTTCAAGAAGAAGACAAATGCAGAAGGAAGGGTGGAGAAATACAAAGATCGGTTGGTAGCAAAAGGTTATTCCCAGATGCCACGAATTGATTTTGGTGATATTTTTTCTCCTGTTGCTAAGTTAGCTTCTGTTCGATTACTTTTATCTGTTGCTGCTACTTTTGATTTTGAGGTAGAACAGATGGATGTGAAGACAACATTTCTTCATGGGGATCTAGAAGAGGAGATCTACATGAAGCAACCTAAAGGTTTTGCAGTGAAGGGTAAGAAAGAACTGGTATGCAAGTTAAAGAAGTCTCTGTATGGGTTAAAATAGTCACCAAGGATGTGGTATCAAAAATTTGATACATCTATATGGGGACTTGGCTTCACCAGAAGAAAAGTAGATCATTGTGTGTATTTTAAATTAATTGGTTACCGTGTTATTTATCTAGTCTTGTATGTGGATGATATGTTGTTGGTTGGAAATGACAAAGAAATTATCCAAGATTTGAAGACCCATTTGTCCTCCAAATTCGACATGAAAGATCTTGGTGCTGAAAACTATATTTTGGGCATGGAAATTAAAAGAGATCGGACAAAGAGGAAGCTCTGGTAAACTAGAGGAAGTATGTCGAGACAATATTGTAGAGGTTTAATATGCAATATAGTAAACTGGTGAAGGTTTCTATTCCTGTAGGTATAAAGTTATCTGTTGAACAGTGTGCCAAGACACAAGAAGAGGAAGAGGACATGTCCCGTGTTCCATATGCAAGTGCAGTCAGTAGCCTAATGTATGTGATGGTCTATGCTAAACCAAACATTGCAAATGCAATGGGAGTATTGAGCAGGTTTATGTCAAAACCAGGGAAGGAGCGCTGGACAACAGTGAAGCGGGTTTTCAGGTATTTGCGTGGCACTAGTGATTATGGTTTGTGCTACCAAGGAAGACCAGGATTGGATAGAGGGTTGGATATTCATGGCTTTTTTTGATGCAGACTGGGCTGGAAATCTGGATCAAAGAAGATCTACAAGTGGGTATGTGTTTAACCTATTTGGAGGTGCAGTCAGTTGGATGAGTAAGAAACAATCTGTAGTGGCACTATCAACTACATTGGCAGAATACATGCCAGCCACTCATGCAAGCAAGGAAGTAGTTTGGTAGCAGAGATTGTGTTCAAATATGGGATTAGTATAGGGATCTATAAGGATAGACTCTGACAACCAAAGTGCAATTTTCTTAGAAAATAACCCTACATATCATTCAAAGACAAACCACATTGATTTTCAGTATCACTTTGTGAGGGATATGATAGAAGACAAAAAGGTGTTGCTAGTAAAGGTGGACACTTTCAAGAATATTGCAAATGCATTGACAAAATTTGTGAGATCTGAGAAGTTCTCTTAGTGTAGAGAAACAATGGTAATATGCAGGGCTGGATAAATGACTAAGCTCTCTTGTGGCCCCCTATGGAAAGAAAACAACAAGTGGGAGAATGTTGGGTTGTGTTATATTCTTTCCTCGACTAGCCCATGTAGTTAACCAAGGGGTTAGAAGGGGGGTGAAGCCTCCCCTTCATTGCACCAATTGCATAGCAGGACGAGTCACAAGGGGTTTCAAGGGTGTAGGTAACCCCAATCTATGGGGTCTGGGACAGCACCCCAAAAAATTTTGGTTTTCGACCCTATGTTAGGTTGGGCGGACCTACGTATGGTTTTGTGCATGATTTTCACACATGGTTTTGGACACGATAGTTTTCGGTTCATTGTATTGGATGCCTTGGCATGTATAAATATGTATTGTAACATTGAAAGGAACATAATGAAAAATCAAGCTGGTAGTCTTGGTTTTGGGATCCAGGGGAAAATATCTGTGTATATGTGTT
>APFE030424196.1:0-14224 GCA_000404065.3 Pinus taeda
TGCAATTTTTCCTACTAGGTGGATTCTTCTTGTATCTCTAGGTTTCCTTCCTGGTCTTTTAAGACTCAACTCCTTTATTGTTTTTGCTAGAATAGGAATTTCTCTAATGGCTTGTAACAAGGGAATCTTGATACAGACATTCTTCAATTCATCAAGAAAATCATAGTCTGGCAACAAGATTTGTTTTTCCACCCCTTTATCAATTTGTAATCTCTCAGGAAAAGGAGGTGTGGATGAAGATGTAGGTTTCTCAACTATAGGAGTTGTGGGGGTTAAATATTTTTCTTTTTCTTTCTGAGTGCTTGGGTTTTGAAGAGATACTTTAGAACCTTTATTGGCTTCAAGAGAATCTTCCTCAGAAATGCTTTGCTTTTGGGCATCTATAGAAGGTTTATCTAAGACTCTACCAGATCTGAGTTGTACATCATTGAGAGGAACAATCATATAGGTAAGAAATGGTTGACCTTCTACCATGTAAGCATTTTGAGGATTTTTATTATTTGGATTTGGCAATGGCTGGGAAGGTAATTGATTTGTCTTTTGTTGGAATGGAAGCAAGAGTTGGGAATTTGGATTCTGTTGAGAAAGTTGTTGTTGTGGAAATGGTAATGAAAGTTGTGGATTCTAATTTGGAGGTTTTGGAACTTGTTGGTTTTGAAAAGATGGAGGATATTGATAAAATTGAGCAAATCTCCCATAAGTGTTTTGCATACTTTGTACCCATGATTGAAATGGATTTTGAGGTTGGGACCAAGGTTTTTGCCAAGGATTCCAACTTGGTGTGGGTTGAAAGTTCGTGGGGTTATTAAACCCTTGATTTTGTTGCCCCTACCAAGGTCTCCTTGAAACAAAACAGAGAGACTCAATTGAATTTGGGTCTTCTTGAAAGACAGCTTTGAGCCCAAGAATTGAAGGACAATCCTTGGTCTCATGGCTTTCTGAACAAATCGCGCATGTTTCTACAACTTTTGCATCCAAGGGGCATTACCTTAGAGCATGTTTCTTCCTACATTTTGGACAAAAGATGGCCAAAGCTTCATCTTCTGCTTTCTGCTTGTTTTGTATCTTAAGGGTGTCTAGTTGCTCACTAAGACTCCCTAGAATATCCGTTTTGAACTCATCAAGCATGTTGCCAATCTCAGCCCTACTTACTAATCCAGTTGCAAATTTGTTTGCTCTAATGAGAGAAGGATCTCTAGGCCCTTTTCCAGTTTTAGATTTTCCCCTTGAGAGATGGACACATAGTTCTACTATATCATGAAGTGGAAGTTGAGATATATCTCCTTTCCCCATCATGTTCAAAATATCTATCCATTCATCTCTAATGGATTTTAACAGAAGGGCTTTCAAGGTTTCCTCATCTAGGTTATTCATTTTTGCTCTTTTCAGGTTGTATTGAAATATTTCAAGTAAATCATCCAAGTTTTCATCTTCTTTTTGCACCATTTTGAATACCTCATCCTTATTATTGGTGGGCATACAATAGTCCAGGTATCTATCCAAAAATGTTTGTTTCATATCATTTCAATTCCTAATAGATTGAGTGACCAATCCCATGAACCATTTTAGAGCAGCTCCCTTCAATGTTGAAGGAAATAATAAGAGTTTTTGAGAGTCTTCCATGTAATCATAAGTTCGGCACATGACTTCAAACTCAAATAGAAATGTTTCAGGATCTTCACTTCGCAAGCCATAAACGTTTGGGAGGACAGATGGTGAGATGTTTTTCATTGTTGTTCAAAATTCCTCATCAACTATAGGAAATCCAAATGAGTTATCTCCATCCCTATTTCCCCTGTTGTTACCTCTACCTCCTCCATTGTTTCCTCCTCCTCCACCTCTACCTCTACCTCCTCCAAATCCGTTTACTACTTCCTCTCTCATGATAGCTTCCTCAGAGATTTTAGAGTCCTCTCGTTTTTATACTAATGGCGAACGAGGAGGAATTTCTCCCTCTTCTTCTTCAGGTGATTCTACTTCCTCGATTACAATGTGTTTTCCTGTAGAAGTAAAGAAAGGGTCTTTTCCTAACTCAGATTCAGTGGATAGTGTGGGATAGTATCCTAATTCAACTCCTGCATCTTGAATTCCAGGAATCCTAGGGCTAGGAGTGTGAGTTGGGGATGATGGAGGTGTATCTTGTCTATACCTTGAAGTAGATGGAGTTGTAAAAATCAAACTCTTGGCCCTAGCTATAAACCTTCCCCTAGAATCTCTTGCTCTATGCATGTCATTTATTATTTTCTTCAAGTCGGGCTAATAATTCTCTTTCTGATCTTCCAGATCACTCTAGGTGAAAGAAGAGACCATACTCAAGAAATTACTAAACCAATAACTCGCTTTTCTGATCCTCCAGGTCACACTAGGTGCAAGAGGAGAGCATACTTTGAGAAGTCATCAATTTTTACCTTCCTTGAAATTTTCTTATGTTTTTTTTTTAAGAAATTGGCTACCTAGTTTCACTTCCCCGGCAACGGCGCCAAAATGTTTGGTCAATTTACTGTGTCCTAAATTGCTATATAAATTGTCAATCTGGGAGTCATAAACTGCTGAAGTGAAGTGCACCATATATGCAAGATAACCGATTTCTTACTTCTTTGTCGTTTTTTATTTTTGGTTTGTTTTTGGGTTTATCTTCTTGTTGATTCCCTAATGTGATATGGCAATTCTAAAAATCAAGTATGGATATAAGTATTCAAGGCAATGGTGACCTTTAAAATAATTTCCAATCTTCAAAGTTTTCAAAAAGGTTTCAAACTTGCAATGATGAAATCAATTACTAAGATAAAATAAAAATGTACCTAAATTCTAATTAAACCAAACAGTGAACTAGTGACAATGAAACCCAGTATCCTTGTTGTTGCATAAAAAGAAAACTGAACTCAAAGCAATTCAAAAACTGTAAGAAAAGTAAACTAAATCATATCACATCAACTCATATTCTGACCCCTCACCATTCGACTCGCTCTAGCTATAGGAGGTAATCATAAACAAATTGAGTAATTTGATATCTAAATTGCATAAAATGGAACTAAGATCAAACTACACATTCATACTTCAATCCCTCACCATTCGACTCGCTCTAGCTATAGGAGGTAACTGAAAATGACATGAGTAATCTAATCACTAACTTGCAAAAACAAATACACTACTATCAAACTATACACCCATACTTCAATCCCTCACCATTCAACTCGCTCTGGCTATAGGAGGTAACTGAAAATGACATGAATAGTCTAATGTCTATCTTGCATAAAAGTAAATGAACAAAACAAAATTGAAAGAAATAAACAATGCTGGAATTAGAACTAAGAAAACAAATCAGCAGAAGGACAAGATAATTCCATTTGTCATTATTCATCAAAAGGTTATGTGCACTTGCCCGGGCTATCTATTAGAACCTGAAATGAAAACACTGATCAGTTGACAGTCATTAGAAAAAGAAACTATGGACAACAATCAACATGAATACTATAAGCAGTGTAATATATACAAGCAACCGATTATGGCATCAAGAACAGAACTGAAGAAAGCATGAAACTGTACAATAACTACAGAACCTTGGTGTACAGGGGCCCTCTGCAACCTCGGCCAATCAGAAATCAATCACGGATTTGAACTTAAAAGTAGTGTCTTCTCATATATTGAAATACAGTCATAACATAAGGTAAGTCATGGAACAGTGGCTCGTAAAACAATCAATATTACATAGCAAAAACTAGATTATACGCATATGAGTATGCTTTATTTATAATAGGAAATGACATAACTAATTCCTAAGATTTGCGCTGGTAAACAGACACGTAAATGACCATGTCCGGAAATCTAGCAGTATGGTAGCCGTGGAAAGTAAATCCAAGGAGGGTGGTTGTTAGATTTTGTTCATGAAGTAGTCCACAGGTGTTGCCATGCCTCTTGAGATTTCAGAACTTGCCACGCAATTCTCCTCGTGATGAAAAACAGAGTCCTGCCACCGCAAAAATCTTAGTGTTGACCACTGCTTGACTGGCTTTGACCACGGTGTTCTGTGAGTGATTTGACTAAAACAAGGGGACACATTCCATGTCCACATCATTTGCAGCTTTCCCATGTGGCTGGATTCTCCAGTCGACACCTGTAATATAGAATTCAACAAAAAGGCTGCGAAAACTGATTATGGCTGCGGAAAGTGACAAGATTCCACAGCTGACTGAGCAAAAATCTAAATCAAACAACAGTCACAAGACATAGTTAGGAAACCATTTTATATGCTCTTTTTAAACTAATATGTAATTATTTGATAGCTTGGAGGTTTAGGTAACTGGGAAAAAAAGGCTAAAAAGGTGTATAGGGAAGATGCAAGTTTGGGACTCAACAAGTACTACTTACCTGTTCTTTGATTTAACAATATCCAACAAACTTTATTCACCTTTCCATTGTTCTCACTTGTCAACCACCCATCCTTGATATTTGTCTTCAAGACCAAATATCCCCCCATGCTTGTTGTAAGACTATTGTCTTCAACTAAATTTAATGCACTTTGTGCTAATGCTATATGGTCATCACCAGACTTAGCATTTTTCCCCCTTTCCGTCTGTCCCAACAACACGGTTTTTCCTCCCCTCACCCCTTTTTCCCCTGGGGTGTTTCCAGTTAGTTAGGGTATTCTTGGCAACTGCCTTTTTTTACTTCTTACATGAGAAGTTACCAAATCTGTTATCACTCAACCATTTCCTTGCTTCAAAAAGTTAATGATATATTATTCAACTAACAGAGAATAACAATATTGTCCAGTTTGTTTTCTTACTACGGTAATTAAAATATTTACAGTTTTCCTGGGGACATTACATCTCCTCCCCTTGAAAGCAAACATCGTCTCGATGTTTTCAGCCTCAAACAACTATGGATATGCTTCTTTAAAGAGCTGTTCATCTTCCCAAGTGGCCTCCTCTGGCCCAAAGTGTTGCCATTGCAGTTTAACCTGGGTGATAACTCATTTCTGCAGTGTGACTTCTCTCCATTCGAGTATATTTAGAAGCTCAACCAGGAATTCTCCTTCCAGTTTGACCTAAAACAACAAAATCTAAAGTCAGTTTTGCCTTCAACATCATAATTAATTGGCCTACTTAGGATTTTACTTTAGCTATATATCTTGCCAACTGACTATGTGCTTAGGATCATAAACATAACTCTTTAGTACTGACACATGGAAAACATTGTAGACCTGAATATGTCTTGGTTGGGCGAGATTTTAAGCTATTGGTCCAACTCTTGCTAAAATTTGAAAGGATCCACAAAACCGAGGTGGCAGCTTGGTACACCCATTCCATCGTAACATACTCCTTTTTGCTTGAATTCTTACATACACATGATCCCCCACTTGATATTCTTTAAGACTTCTCTTCTTGTCAGTGAAATTATTTTGCCTATCTTGGGCTGTCTTCAGGTTGGATCGAACCTTCTTGACCATCTCTTCCATTTCTTTTAACATTTCGAGTCCTAATATTATCTTATCCTCCGGTCCCCCCCAACTGGAGGTTGTGCGGCATTTTCGAACGTACAGAACCTCAAACGGGCTCATTTGCAAGGAAGTATGATATCCGTTATTATACGCAACTTCGACCAGGTGCAGATAGTCTTCCCATTTAGAGGGTTGTTGCATTACATAAGACCTCAACATGTCTTCTACTACTTGATTCACCCGTTCGATTTGTCTGTCTGTTTGAGGATGGTAAGCCATACTGAAATTTAATTGAGTCCCTAGCACTCCAAACAGTGTTTTCCAAAAGGCTGAAGTAAATTTCACATCTCGGTCAGAAATTATAGTTTTTGGCAGCCCATGTAGCTTGAAAATGTTCTGCATAAAATGATGGCAATCTGTACAACTTTATAAGTGGATGGACTGGTATAAAATGAGATGACTTGCTTAATTTGTCGATTACCACCATGATGGAATCATTGTTCCTTTTTGTCTTGGGTAATCCCGTTATAAAATCCATAGAGATAGTTTCCCATTTCCACTCCAGAATTGGTAGTGGATGCAATAATCCTGCAGGGTGTTGATGTTTCGCTTTAATTTGTTGACATTCCTGACAACGTGTTAGATATTCTACTGCATCCTTCTTCATTCTAGGCCAATAGTACTCCTTCCGGAGTGGAGTAATCATCTTTTGATACCCCGGGTGTCCAACATAAGTTCTTTTGTGAAATTAATCTAAAATCAGGTTTTTAATGTCCATTTGGTTGGGTACATACAACCTATTTTTATATTTCAACATGCCAACATCATCCACAGTGTACCCTTGCTGATTTTCTTTGTTGTTTGGAATTTGAACCTGCTGTCTTATTTGCTGATATTTCAAATCTTGTTCTGTTGCTGCTTTTATCATGTCATCGAATTAGTTTGTACCCTGCTGCAAGCAATTTCATATAGACAATGTGCCTTCCAACTTAAAGCATCTACTACTCGGTTCTCCTTTCCTTTTAGATGCTTAATCTTGAAATCAAAACTGCTTAAGAAGTCCACCCACCATGCCTGTCTGGAATTTAAGGTAGGTTGACTAAAATGGCTAGTTAAGCCGTGATGATATATCATTAACATAAATTTCCTCCACATTAGGTAGTGGCGCCACATTTTTAAGGTGTGAATAACAACTTCCAACTCCAATTCTTATGTATAATATTTCTTCTCATGTTCCTTTAACTTTCTAGACTCCTAGGCAATTACCTTACCCTCCTGCATTAATACTCCTCTTACTCCTTCCTTACTCACATTTGTACACACCACGTAATCCTTAGCGGGATCTGCTATGCTTAGTATAGGCACTGTGGTGAGCAGATGCTTGAGCTGTTCAAAACTCTTTTGACATTCTGCGGTCCATTGCCTTCCCTTTCTTCTGTAGGGAGGTGATAGGGTAGCCCACTCTGGAAAATCCTTCCACGAATCGTCTATAATAACTGGCCAACCCCATAAAAGATCTGATATCCGCTACATCCTTTGGAATTGGCCATTCCATTATGGTCTTAATCTTTTCAGGATGCATCGCAATCCCATCCTTAGTAATGATATGTCCTAAGTATTGAATTGGCTCCTTAAAGAAATCACACTTGCTATACTTGGCGTACAATTGATGTTCTCGGAGGGTTTGCATCACCAGTCTAAGATGTTCCTTGTGCTCCTCCACATTTTGGGAATATATCAATATATCATCAATAAATATTATCACAAATTTATCTAAATACTAATGAAATATGCTATTCATCAAACACATAAAGGTGGTAGGAGCATTGATTAACCCAAAGGGTAATACCACAAACTCATAGTGTCCATAGCGAGTCCTAAAAGTGGTTTTGGCAATATCTTCCTCTCTGATTCTGATCTGGTGATATCCTGATCGTAGATCAATTTTTGAAAACACAGTCACCCCTTTTACCTGGTCAAATAGTTCATCAATTCAGGGTAAAGGATACTTGTTCTTGACTATTAACTTATTTAACTGTCGATAGTCCATGCACATTCGAAGGGTGCCATTATTCTTTTTGACAAATAGCATAGGGGCTCCCCAAGGCGACACACTGGGGCGGATGTAATTCTTATCCAACAATTCCTGTAGTTGCATTTTAAGCTCTGTCAGTTCTGGTACACTCATACGATAAGGAGCTCAAGACACTGGTGCTACTCCTGGCATCAAATCAATAGTGAAGTCTATATCTCTCTTAAGTGGCAGCCCGGGTATCTCTTCTGGAAATACATCGGTATAATCCTGAACAATAGGAATACTATCCAAGGTGGCTGTCTTGTCCTTTGAGTTGGCATATCCAACCTGAATAGTGTAAACCTAACACCCTTTTCTGATACATTTTGTCAACTAAGAATCGGTTATTGGCTGAACCTGCATGGGCCTAGGAATGCCTTGCATCTCCTTCATTTTTCCTAGCTCATCCTTGTAGCAAATTGTTTTCGTTTTATAGTATATAATGGACCAACGCTTTTCTAACCAGTCCATGCCTATCAACACATCATAAGATCCAAGGGGAAGTATGTTTAATTCTGCCCTTAAAGTCTGACCTGCTATTTCTAGAGGGCAGTCATTGACCTTAGCTAACACCCGCCTCTTTGCCCCGGTAGCCAACTGAACTAGCCAAGGGCTCTTAAATTTAACGGACTGTAATTTACAATGCTCCACAATCTTAGGACTAACATAAATTAATGTAGCTCCAGGATCAATTAAAACAGATACGGTACGATTAAAAATCTTACCTTCGAATTCCACCATAGTCGGCTAGTATTCCACCTGGTGATCATCGAGGGCAGCATTAATTTTTGGTATGCTCCAAGCCACATCACCTACTGTTGATGCCTCATAGATTTGTGAAACTTGCTCAATGACTTTACGATGAGTGCAATTTTTAACATAATGTGGCCTCCCACATCCCCAGCATTGTACGGGGGGTCTTGCCATTCCTTCGTTATCAAATCTACCAGATTGCTTGCTGATTTTTGATTCTGATGGTGGCTTTGTTCTGATCTAGTTTTTGGATAGATTTCTGCTGCTCTGTCCCTTAAGGAATCCCTTGCCAGTGCTACTTCGATTCCCTTTATTGCCTACAACAATCCTATTACCTTTCTTTTCAACCCATTTCCTACCCGGAACTTCATCCTTTTGCCTATTTTTCTAGTAGCATATCCTGGCCTTTCGTATAACCTCATCCATTGTTTTTGGGTTATCGAACTCAATTATTTCCCTCATTGCCACGGGTAAACTGCTGACAAACCATTGTACCTTGGCCTTTTCCTCGCGTATATAGGGTATATATCGAAGCAAAGAGGTAAATTTAATGATGAACTCATCCATGGTTTGTTGTCCCAGCCACATATCATGAAACTCTCTTGCTTTCTCATCGTAAAATCATTCCGTCAAATATCTTTCCTTGAGATATTTTTGGAATTTCTCCCAAGTTATACTTTGTTCACTCACCCTGGGTACAATCTTAACCTCTTCCCAGCACAAGGTAGCCTTCCCTTGCAGCTGGAAGATAGTTAGTTGAGCCTTAAGATTGTGATCATACTCATATAATTGAAAATATTTATTCATGTTAATTAACCATGCCTCCGCAGCTTCCTCCAACTCTCCATCGAAGAGTGGCAGTTTTATTTTCTGGAATTCTCCTTGTAGTTCTATTCATTGTCTTTTTGAGGTGGGTGCTCAGAGGAATTATCCAACTTCTCCTCTTGATTCTCTTCTCCTCCTACTGTCCCTTCTGGCTCTATGTGATAACCATGTTCCTCAAACATTTGTTCCTGTTCAGGACTGGGTGCTGTTTGGTGCTGGTTCTACTTATCGGACATAATCTTCATGATTTTCTCTTGTTCCAAGGTTAATCTTGCATTATCCTCCAGTAGGTGGGCCATTTCTCTCTTTAGTTCCTGACCCATCTTCAGTATTGTCAGAATTGTGCTACGAGGTTCTTCTCCTAACTGCACCCATATCTCAGGATTATGTTCAGGGAATGCTGCGAGTCCTAGGCCTACCATGGTTCAATGTAGTTCACTATCTGATCCTCCTATAACTGTTGTTGTTCTGGTTCCACCGTTCTTCACACATTAATATATCATTAATAGTTTAAAAAAAAATCCAAAAGAAACAACAATCTATTTGCACAATTCATTTACCAGAGGTCACAATTTTGCAACCTTGCTCTGATACCAGATGTCATAACCCCATTTACAAAATAATAAAAAAAAATTATTTAATACGATTTACCCACTATCTACACTCACTAAACATTGATAACATGTAATCAATTTTATGTGTGAACCAAACTAGGGTCATCCACCCATCCGGTTATTATAACATCGAATGCAACCACAAGTCAAAGGGTTCAATCATAGTTTAATGGTCTACTATGATATCAATATTCCATATCGTGGAGGACAGTTCCTTATCCGTCTTGAATTTATTGACTCTTCCCTCCAGCTCGGACTCCAGGACTCGCCTCAAACTCGGCGCACCTTGGGTTTGCCTGGAATTTACATTGCCTATCAAGTTGTGTTAATGCGCATTGTAGAGTTGTCAGTGGCCCTCGGGATCCTTCACCACATCTACGCAGGAGATTGCCAGACCTTGATCCAACGACTCTGGGTAATTCGATGTGTTTTACCATCTCCCTAGATAGGCTCCGCGATTCATTTTTCCCTTTCCTCCTTCGCGCTAAGCTCTACTCTCTGTCCATGGCAGTTGGCTTGTTCTGCAACCATGCCGCTTGATGTTGCTAGATCATCCCAAGTCCTTCTTGAGGGGTTTGTGCTCATGTTCGAAAATCTTTTTGCTGATACCCAAGTGAGGGAGTTCATAACTATAGATTTTTTTTAGTTTTAACTCAAAAAATGTTACAGGTTTTTCTATTCTAATTCCTTTGTTCTAGCTGTCTTCTGCAGGTTTGGGAAAAGGATGGGGTCGTGCCTTTGAAAATCCTTTCAAAGGGTTTCAACCCCACCCATATAGGGCTTGAACTTCTAATGGCTTCCTGGGTAAGCTCGAATGGCTCCCTTACTGATTTTTGTTTCGAATGGTGAGTTCTCTCTGCTTGAAGGTGTATTCTCAGAAAAATTGACATACTGGGTGCCCCACTATCATAGGGAACTGCTTGTGTCGAGCTGCGCACAACGCTCCTTGTTTATCCCCATGCTGGGTTTCATTATTTTTGGTTATAATGTAAATATTTTGGCATTACGGGGAAAGCAAGGGTTAAGAACTATTGAGGTCGCTCTAGTTTCTGGGTTGTATTTAATAAGGCAAGACTTGTTTCGGCTTGCATGAGGTTTCTATGATTTTTTTGTTAGTTTCCTTAATGTTTTGCTACACAGTTTCAGACCATAAATTTTTATATATTTCCAATGGTTCTCTTAGATGTACTTGTATTTTTCATTTTGTTATCATAAGAATGTAAAGCATGATTTCCTATTTTGATGTGCAACAATTTCCTGTTGTTACTCGGAATGTTTATGAGTTTTCCAGAAATGTTATCGTTCCATTTGTGTACAGTTCTGCTAAATTGTTTTTGCATGATGAATGCCTTCTACTTCATATTTATCCATTAATTCGCTTACTAGCTATTCTGTCTGATGAGGAATATGTTTTTAAATGTGCGGTTATGTTCATGGGAACAGGGTCGCCTCCGGGCTCAAACCCTAAACCCTTAAGATAGTTACTCTGTTGGTATTTCAATCTCAAAGAGTCATATATCTCTGTGTTGGAGAGATATATATATATATATAATTATATATATATATATATATATATATATATATATATATATATATATATATATAGTTTCACATTTCAGGTTTATATGTGTCACAAGTGGGTCTTGACCAGTGTTCATCGCTCTAGCTATGGCCTTGGAAATTTTTCTCGGTCTAAATTCAGATGGGAATTTGTGTTTCTATCTTTCCATAGCTGCTCATTTAATAGTTTTGCTCTTGCTAGAGAAATACTTCCTAATGTTTAAGCTTTCATTATACGGTAGTTGTTCTTTTGATTTTGGTATGCGTGTGCATATTTATGGCTTTTCCATTTTCTTGACTTGGATCTTGCTTGAGATTTAGGGCAAACATACATAGTTTAAATTGCTCAACATTTACCTTAATATAAAGAAAATACCACTAGTGCTCTGTAGGTTAAAATAAGATTGCATTTAAATACACAGAACCAACAATTTTAATCGAAATATTATTTCACACAGTAATTACTTAAAAATCACTCAGTTGTTTCCAGAACTTTTGCTGGTCCTTTAGCATCATGCAACCACTTACAGTTTTCCGATTTACAGTATTACTAGTTTGTTGGTTGCAACCCATCTGGTTAGTCATTCTCTTGCTACCATTAAACTTGCGGTATGAATTGTTCTTTACAGTCTAGAATATTCTAGGGTAACTATTAAACATAAAAGCATAATTAACTTACTGTGGAATTCATAAAACCCTACTGCTACCATTTTTTCCAAATCAATATCAGTGAGAGAGCTTACTCCCTTTATGCCATTCATCATTGTCTAAGTAATTTTGATAGTACTACTTACCCGTTCTTCGATTTAACAATATCCAACCGACTTTATTCACCTTTCCATTGTTCTCGCTTGTTAACCACCTGTCCTTGAGATTTGTCTTCAAGACCAAATCTCCCCCAAGCCTGCTGTAAGACTGTCCTCTTCAGCTAAATTTAATGCACTCTTTGCTAATGCTATCTGGTCATCACCAGACTTAGCATTTTTCCTCCTTTCCGTCTGTCCCAACGACACGGTTTTTCCTCCACTCACCCCTTTTTCCCTGGGGTGTTTCCAGTTAGGGGAGACAGTTAGGGTATTCTTGGCAACTACCTTTTTTTTACTTCTTACATGAGAAGTTACCAAATTTGTTATCACTCAACCATTTCCTTGCTTCAGAAAATTAATAATATATTATTCAACTAAAAAAGAATAACAATATTGTCCAGTTTGTTTTCTTACAACGGTAATTAAAATATTTACAGTTTTCCTAAGAACATTACAAATCCATACTCAAGTGCCACTCAAAATCCAACAAAATTAAACATAATTTTTAAATTTTATATTGTTTCAATTAAATGATTGAAACATAAAAAAACAGTTTTCAATTTTTTATTATAAAAAATTAAATAATATAAAAAAATAATGAATCAATAATATATATATATACATGTATTATATACAAATAAATATATATATATATATATATATATATATATATATATATATATATCAATAATATATAAATATATATAATATATATATATATATATATATATAGATATATATACAATCTATAAAAAAATCAACCAATAATAATTATTATTATTATATAGATTAAACCCAGAAAAACAATCAATTCTTAATAGAAATGGATTATGACTCACCTATTGAGGTTACTATGGAAAATTTCCCACTTTATATTATTTTTAAATTTTGAAAATTAATTAAAAACCATTAACTTATATTATTACTTAAAAACATATGACTAAGCGAATGTCAATAAGTTTAAATACATATATTTAGTTTTTAATTTTTGTTTAAGTAAAGATAAATCTTACTTTTTAATTAATAATATTAATAGCCATATAAATTATTAGTTGAAATTAAAGCTTCTTTAACTAATTATTTTAATCTTATCAAACATAAAAATAATATTATTTTATTTTAAAACATTTTTTTATTATATAAAATATTCCTTAAATTTATGAAAACACTATTGAAATCAAAATTTAATTACATTTATCTAACTAAAATTACATTTATAAATAAAAAATTAAATTAAAAATATCATATCACATATTAAAGATTGTCTCTGTGCTCCCTTTAGTTTACTACATTTGCTGTTCCATAAATAGAATCACCTATATTAGCTAGGCCTATATACAGGCTAGAAAAACAAACTTACTCACGGCAAGTAATTTTACTTGCACTAATCCCAAAAGGCCTTGTTACAAGGCAACTCAAAATCTAATGATTTAAATAGCCTTGAAAGCCAAGCTTTAGGTATTTCATTTTGAATTTCTTTGTTATTTTATATGTTCTTTAAGATATTTTTATTCATATTTTATATATACAAATATTATGTCATGTACTTATCAAGGATATTTTATTTCAAATTTATGTGGATTTTACTGTGAGTGTTTCATGCAATTTCAATCAAGATTCATGATTTAATAAGTCATTTGTGTCTTATGGTGATTTAGTTTTTTTCTTATAATAAATATATAAAATAACATAATTTTGTGCTTGAAGGTAATTTTTTAATCAAAATTTTATTTGTGAAAAAATTTATTGTAACATCATTCTAAAAAAATATTTAAACACTATACTCTTGGACAAGAATCATAAAAACTCAAAACCTCATTAAAAAAAATATTTGACCCATAAATAAACATCCAAATTCCAACCATAATTCTGTCCATTAAAAATTTATTCTCAACTTAGACAATCACATTCACATTACCCAAAAATCTGCAAAAATTTAATGGTCGTTCAATAAAAAAATATTTAACCCATAAATAAACATCCAAATTCCAACCATAATTCCGTCCATTAAAAATTTATTTTCAACTTAGACAAGCACATTCACATTACCCAAAAATCTGCAAAAATTCAATGGTCGTTCAATACCATCTGGCTTAAAATATACAATTTCATAAAATATATATTTTTATGACTTTTAAATTATATAAAATAA